>JABUQX010042916.1:5000-12500 GCA_015478945.1 Trachelipus rathkii
TATAATATTATATATATATATATATATATACTTATATATATATTATACGTATATATATATATATATATATATTATATATATTATATATATATATATATATATCTAATAATATAATTATATATATAATATATATAATAGTATATAATATATTATATATATAAATATATATGTATATGGTATGTGTATTATATATATATAGTATATATATATATATATATATATATATATATAATATAAGTATAATATATATATTTATATATATATATATATATATATATAATATATGATATATATAGATATATATATATTATATATATATATATATATATAGACATATATATATATAATATATATAATATTAGGTTAGTAGTATTGTTGGTTACCTTATGTTGCATTGTTAGGTTAGGTTACCTTAAGTTGTGATAGGTTAGGTTATTTGTGTTAGGTTACCTTAGGTTTGTGTAGGGTTAGGTTAGGTTAGGTTAGGTTAGGTTAGGTTAGGTTAGGTTAGGTTAGGTTAGGTTAGGTTAGGTTAGGTTAGGTTAGGTTAGGTTAGGTTAGGTTAGGGTAGGTTAGGTAGGTAGGTTAGGTTAGGTAGGCTAGGTTAGGTTAGGTTAGGTTAGGTTGTGATAGGTTACTTTAGGATACGTTATTTTAGGTAAAAATCGGTAAAGTTACGTAACCTTCATTACCTTGCAAAGATGTTGTTATAATCTTTTGTAGTACAATGAGATATTTTAACTGTTTCTCACAAAATTTTACGGAAATTAGCTCTACCGTCCAGCAATTATGAACAAAATTATTTTCTTTTGTGACAGTTAAGAATTCTAAGCTTCGTTAATTTTCTTACAGATTTCAATCCACTACTGAAACCTTTTTTTTTTTTTAACACAATATGCAATTCATATTTTTTGGAACTGTTTTATATTTTTGCAAAAATATTGCATTATCTAATTGTTTTAATTAAGTGGTGTAAAGTAAATAAATTAAATTTAACTGAACTTTAAAACAGCAAATTAATATTCCACGCACACGTACACCCACTTTGAATTTTCAACATAGACTTTTCAGATTTTTTATCCTTAGGCTTTCTGCTATATATAGGTAAACTTTGCATATAGTCATAATATAGTATACATTATTTTTACACTTCTTCAAAAATAATAATTCGGATAAATTAAATAATCTATTTTTTTTACAGATGTCACCAACACTCACGGGTAGAGCTCTATTCAAGGAGAGGGGTGTTGCACGCCTCAGAAGTCAACAACTAAAGTTAATTACGCAGATGAGCATAAAGCGCAGGCTGTTGAAAGTGGAGATTAAAATTCGCGGCAGGAAACACAGAGATGGAAGCAGAATTGCCACAAAACATATGTGACAGGAAGAAGGAAGCAAAGCAGCGAACTCGCCTGGAGTTACCTACATCAACACAAAACTCACTTGCAGCACAGCACCCTAGTTTACGAGGGCGACGTAAAAGTGTAGGTACGCGAGTGATAAGCTCCCTCGAGTACCTGCCGCTGCGGTACCTATAGAAAAGAGATAAAGCACCAACATATCGCATCAAAGAAGGTACAAAACAGTTTATAAGACTTTTGGCCTTGACTCGACCCTATCCCAAAAGCCTGTGTAAACCAGAGCCCCCAACTATGAGAGCAGTTACCCCACAAGGGCGGATTGGGCCCTGTATAGCCTGGAAGGAACTAAGAAGGGAAAAAAAACTCTCGCAGTCTAAAAGAACTCCTAATTTCTTTGAGGCCGCCCTAGGAAAACCGTTGTGATGTGAAGTTTCCAAAGACATTTTTTTTGTTTATGTTTAAGGCCAGGATGTTTGTATTGTCAACAGAGAAACGAGAGAACCGTCGAAAGAGAATAGAAAAGTTGGAAGGTGTCTTAGACGAGGGAGAATTTGTAGAATTGAGTTTTTAAAGAATTGAATTTCACAAGGTTCAGACGACCCGACCTCGGAAAATTCTATCCAGAGTCAGCGGAATAGAATCGGAAGATTACAGACGAGAGGCAATTTAGAAGTAAAAGAGGGACAGAATTGAAATGAGTTGAACAGAATGAAGGGTCGAGTCACTAACAATATGATGATAGAAGTTAGATGTGCCAGACGTAAGAAGATATTATGAAAGTAAGATAACAGTAAGGAGATAGGACCGAACCTGAGGAACAGCCACTATTGACAGCAAAAGGAAGAAAACGTCGCCCATCAACACAGCCGATGATTGAGGATTTGGAAAGAAACCTAACATAAGTAAGCAAAGCAAAGGGAGGAAACCCCAAAGGAGGGGAGCTGGAGGCAGTGACGCGTGCCATACCCGGTCAAGATGCTTTTGGATATGTCAAGCGCCACCACGCCAAAGTCTCCCCGTAGTCCTAAGGGCGGAAAACCTTAAATCAGTAAGATAGGAAAGTATATCGCCAGTAGACCTCGAGCGCCGAAAGCCGTACTGGCGATCGGATGGCGGCCATGATCGATTCCATTTCATCGAAGAAATGAGAGTTGAGAAGAGAGTTTCAAAGATCTTAGATAGAATACTAAGTAAGAGCTATAGGGCGATAGTTAGAAGGGATCAGAAGCGGCTCCTTTGTTCGGAATGTGTTGGACGTGTGCGCCTTTCCAACACTGAGGGAAAGTGCTAGTATTGAGACATAGAGAAAGTAGTTTGAACCAGGGGCGGGGATAGCACGGAAGCCACTCCGCTCAAAACTCGGGGAAGGGAATGCCACATCCGGGCCACCGCGCCTCCTAACGTCGTAGGATTTCAGAGCCCAGTGCACACCTGTATCGAATGTAATCACAGGCAAAGGCATAGGATACCTGAGAGGAGAGGAGGAGGATGAGGAAATGCCAGAATCGTCCAGGGTTGAGTTAAGAGGAAAATAGGAGGCCGAAGAGATTGGCCTTTTCAGGTGGAGTATTAGCAACAGAACCTCAGAGCGAATAAGGGAGGAAAGAGATTTACAGAAGATGTTAGAGATGTTTTGCAAGAGGCCAGAAAGATTTTATCAGTAGGAGAACCAAGGAGTTACGCACTTTCGTTTGATGAAAGCCCGCTTTGCTTGTCGAAGAGTAATCGCGTGCAAAACGTATTTTCTATATATATATATATCATATATAACTTATAACAACCAAGATGATGAGGAGATAGTTTTATGGTAATTTGAGTATAATGGATATAAGGGTGGATATGGCATAGGGTTGGTGATAAAGAAGGTATGATTATGAGATTACTGGGCAGTAGGCATATGAGTATAGTATGAGAGTAATTTTGTTAGTTTTTACGAATAGATTAGGTCGTCGGTCAGATGCAGTATAGTAATTGTAAGTGTAAAGAGAGATTTATATAGAGACTCTATATATGAGAAGAGAGGGTGTCACTAAGGGATGACAGTCCGTATTATTATTATATATATACGCCTATAGTTAGCGGTAACATATAGATAATATAGGCTATCAGTATGTAGTGTATTGTCCTGATAGGTAGTATATGTAGTATAGAGTTATGCTGAGTATAATATATATATATATATATATATATATATATAGTATATATATAGGTTATATATTATAAGAATAATATATATATATATATATGTATATCATTGTCCAAAGCCGGGTGAGAGATATGAAACAGTACTCCATACAAGGGCGGATGAGACTTGTATAGCTGGAGTTAACTGAGAAGAGGAAAAAAAGTCCGCAGTCTAAAAAGACTCCCAGTTTCTTTGAAGCCGCCCTAACAACCGTTGTGTGTGAGGTTTCCAAGACATTTTTTATTTATGTTAAGAAGGATGTTTAATATTGTCAACAGGAGAGACGAGAGTACCGTCGAAAGAGATAGGAATGTTGGAAGGTGTCTTAGAGAGGGAGATTTGTAGAAGTTGGAGTTTTTTTAAAGAATTTGAATTTCACAGGTTCAGACGACCCACGCCCACCCGCGAAATTCTATCCAGATCAGCGAGAATCAGAATCGAAAGGATTAAGCACGAAGAGGCACATTCTATGGAAGCAAAAGAAGGAGCAGTATATTGGATGACGTTGGTAAAGAATGAGGTCGGTCATCGGCAATTAGGTGAGTGGAGAACTAGGAGATGAGATTGCTGGCAGAAGCGTGAAAAAAGATCATTAATGAATGAATAGTAGGAATCATGAGTAGGAGATTAGGACAGGAACCCTGAGGTGAAGGCACACCACTGATTGACAAGAGAAGGAAGGAGAGAGAAGTCGCCCCATCAGGGCCAACAACAGCAGATATTGAGCGATTGAAAGAAAACTTGACCATAGTAAGCACAAGAGAAGGAGGGAACTCCAAAGGTGGGGAGCTTGGGAAGGAGCCCGTGGCATAAATTCTTAATAGGCAGAGTATGTATTTAATTTAAGACATATTTATATGTTGGCTTTTTCTTTTAATTTTAAATTGTTTAAATTTTTAACCAAGTAACAGTTGTTTTTCATAATGTGTTTTTTATCGTTAAGATGAAAGTATCCTCAAACAATAATTGTATTTCTATCTCAGGCGTTTCGGTACTTTTTTTCCCTAGATAGTAATATATTTTTTTTTTCGGTGTTTTTAAAAAATTATATAAAATAAAAACATTATTTATTTACTAAATAGGTTCAGGTCCCAGTTAATTATTGTTAGATCATATACTATCAATATATTACATATAATATAATATATATATATATATAATATATTATATATATATAAAATATATAATATATAATATATATATATATATATATATTAATAATACTATATATATATATATATAAGTAATATATATATATATATATATGATAGTATTAATATATACATGATATATATATATAAATATATATATTATATATATATATATATTTATATATATTATATAAACTATTTATATATATATATAATATATATTATATATATATATATAAATATATATATATAATTATAGTATTAATATATATATATATTTCTTTCTTTCTTTCTTCACGCTTCCTCTTTGCCCCAAGATTGGGGGTAAGCGTGCTGTCAAGCAATCGGATAAAGAAAAGCAGCTAGGAGAACATGACATAACGTCTGAAAGAGAACCAGCCTTCCGCCCTCTGTACCATTAATTAGTGAGAGCTCGTCACCTACAGAAAATCCACCCTAGAGCATCATGGAACCGGCGACGGACCTCAACTTATGTAAACTCGTCAATGTAAAGGGTTCAATCTCCCTGGCCCAGGGGCCACACCTGTACCATCTGTGGCCCCTCATACAAAACCCGCATTCTCTCCTCATCATGCACCCTTTATTCTCTGCCCTGCCAACTCCCATTTCTCTCCTTCAACATTCGTTCACCGACTCAATCCACTTTCTCTCGGTTCTCCAGCCGGATTCGGTTCCCAACACAGCCACCACATATAATATCATCCCCCCCCGCCCCTTTTAACCCCAACCCCCCCTAAAAAACCCGCTAGTCATTCATGCCTTTCCGACATGATGCCAAACCATCTCAACATACTTTCATTTATTCTCATCATTTACCCCTTTCTCACCACCGACACCACTCCTAATACGTTCATTCCCTCTCTTTCATCATTCTTCTCACACCTAGCATACCCCTTAAGATTGTCCATCTGAACACATTGAAACTTTAGATCTATACTTCTTATTCCAGACCATGTCTCACTACCATACAATAACACAGGTACAACTAGCCCGATGTAAGACGCCTAGCACACTCCAAGACGTATCCCTTTGCATCACGACGATTTAATTGCCACCAGCCACGCTCCTGCCATTCACACTTTCCTACTACACTCTGCATCGTCCGGTCCCTTCTCATCCAACATATACCCTAACTATTTTTAAGCTCAGACACTTGTTCTAGCTGCTCACCATTAACATAACGTTCACACTGTAGGAGTGTCCTCACTCACAACCAGAACCTTACTCTTATCCACGTTTACTTTCAAGCCCCTCCTTTCAACACACCCTGCCAACTCTCTCTACACCAATCCCTTCAAACTCTCTTCAGATTCGCCCACACAAACTCAAATCATCCGCATATATAGAGGGGTAGGGCACCCTCCACTCAATTCCATCTCCACCATTCTAACACCATTTCCTGTCATCCTACCTCAAATAGTCTTCATACCGCGCCGGATCGGCATCTACTGTAGCTCAGCCCATTGAGTACGATTGAGACCAGATGGCGGGACGATAGATGCGCGAGAGGGATCCTGAGATATCGGACAGAGAGGACACGATGAGGGCTGAGCGTCGCACTATTGAGGATCATTCAGTCAGTGGATTTCTCCTATACAGCTCGGCTGACTGTCACGGTATCGAGGGTGCATAGTGTTGCGCATACTTTTGATTCCATTCTGTTAGAATGTTCTCTACCATCCAATCGCACCATATATGGTCGACGGTAGACACTTTCCATAATTGTGAACGCTTTTCTCCTTATTTAGAGCTTCGGTAGTCGGAGGCGCCGTGTGCGAGAGTGCGCGATTAAAGACGTCTGAAATATAAGATGTGTTATTGTTTTCTCGTTTTCGTCCCGTTTCGATGTGTCTCGAATCAGATTTGTTAGAGTGTAATAGATTGTTGATCCGTACGATCAGTTGCTCTACCTGGACTGTGCAGGATAATCGCGACCTGTGCGTCAGCGGGGTGTCTAATGTTTCAGGTTCCCTCAGGTCACTCGACGGGGCAACTTTCGTACTCTAAATATTATCAGCATATGGTACGCGTCCCACAGGAGCATCTATATTAAGATCGGTATGTGTCCGCGTATAGTGATGGTCTACAGTTCCCCTTTCTCCCTTACCCTTATAAGGGTACTATTACGCTCTCCTCCAATCCCTTGGAACTATACCTCCATAAACCGCTTTATTAAACAACTTCCAAATCCAATCAATCACGCATCTCGCCTTCGCTCTTGATCATTTCACTAGAAATTTCATCTATCCCTGCAGATTTACCATTCTTCAACTTTCCTACTCTACCCATTACCTCCTCCTTACTAATACCCTCATCCCCAAAATACCTATCTCTTCTTGCACCATCAAACCGACACACATTCACTATCACTCATATTACTGTAATATTGGCAGAATTTCGAAGTGTTCTTTTCCACACCCACTCACAATCCATTTCATCAGTTACAAAAGCACCATCCTATTCATTATTCTAACAGATTTCCCTATTCTCATTCTTAACCTTTCGCGCTTTCCTTCCAAGAAGAGCTTCCTATTTTCCTGATGTCCTCAGTTCAGCCTCCTTCCACTGTCATGTATTCTTCTTCTATTCTGTTTTTAACCCTTTTAGTATTTCTGTTTTTCCTCCTTATATAATTCCAAGCATCTTTCTTGTGGACTCTTCATCATTTGCTTTTAGTACAATTCAACCACGCTTTCTTTTTTACTTTTTAAACCGCTTTCATCACCTCTTCATTCCACATTACTTTAACATTCTTACTTCCTACTTTAGCACAGTCCCACAC
>JABUQX010042918.1:0-20000 GCA_015478945.1 Trachelipus rathkii
CAGTAGTACTTCGTTCAGTTCGGACTGGGTGTTTGGCTGTTTTCACGCATTTATCGGTAAACGCTGCGTTTTCGTGCGCCGCTTCACCGACTGTGAATTGGGCCGTTAGCCCAGTAATACAGTGAGCTGTTTGATAAGGATTCCCAGCGCCAGGCCAGATGGCGATAGCGTGTTTTAAAAATGCCGGGACGCGTAAAGACGTAGGAAACGTTGCACGCGGGAGGCGGTGAGGACCTCTGGCGCAGCACTGCCCATCTTTAGAGGTATCTTAAAAAGCTTGTAAATTTTAAGTTATAAACATAAAGAAAAGCACTTAGAATTTTTGGCAAAAAATATGGGCTTGAATAATAGATCAATAGATCAATTGATCATAGCTGATCTGGAGGTGGTTGGATGGTGGTTTGATTTATTGATTTACTGCTTTGGGGTATGTAAAAACGCCAGGCTACGTTATAAATATGAAAAGCATAAATTTTTAGTAAAAACAAAAAACAAAAATTATAACATTCTGTACCTGTATACTGCTATATATATATATACATATATATATACATACTGCTGCTGCTATATACTCTTTTCACTCTGTATATACTATATACTCTGCTTTATATATATATATCTCTTTCTCTGCCCACCTGCTGGATATTATCTCTTAACATAAACAAGAAAACGCGCCATAACCCATAGAAATATTTTAGTTCATATCAACAATCAGATCTGGACTCAACAGTCAGTTACTGCCAGGAATATTTCCAGGCTTTTTGTTAAGGAGATCACTTTTGAAACTATGTCATTTTGCAGGGGCTGGGCACCAGTACATGTGCAGGGTTGTTGCTCAGCTTGTCAACAGAAACACTAGATATATTCAGCTCATTACTTTTACAGTGCTTTGGAACTAGGCGCTAACAAAATCATTCACTCAGTGAAAATGCCACTAAGTCAACTAGCTAACTCTGCAGTTATTACCTGTGCACAAGTTACAGGCATAGTTGACTAAACATATATGGTGAGCAAATTCTAAGAGGGTGAGGATCTTCAAGAGGTGAGATGTAAAAAATAATTTAATAGATGTGAAGCATGTGCTCACACCCACTCACTCACGTACATGGCGAATCAGTAAATAGGGGACCCCAGGGGGACAGCCCCCAAAAAAATAAAACACCGAGATGAAAATAACCACTTGGGTAGCCCATGCAGGTAGGTGGCCAAATATCACTCAGAGAAGACGCTGGCAGGGCTCGAACTATCTCTAGTCGCACTACTCCTAATCTGATTAGAGCTCTTGCGACATGGCAACAGATAAAGGGGGTAGGGTAAAAAACGCTCATGAAGGCCCGTGAGCATGTGATTACCAATGCACATGTAACTCTTTACGTACATGAAAATCAATAAAAATATGGGGTTGGGGGGACCCAGCCCTGAGGTAGAGAGACCCTGAACGCGAAGAAAAGAGTACACCCAAAGGTAGGGCACGTGGGTACGTGCCCAAATATCACTCACGAAAGACGCTGGCCGGGCTCGAACCGCCGCAATCCGCGATTCATTGGGATCGAACCTTTACCCAGCTGTTTTTGAATAGAATCCCTTAGCACTACTACTAGCCCATATTTAGTTTTTAACTAAATTAATGATTAGTAAGCGTTACTTCGTGATCACGGTCATACAGTCTTGATAAGTCCACGTGGCTTCTTAATGTCTCTATATTTCTAATGTTCTAAGAACGTTCAAATAAAGTTTTTACATTTTTTAAATGTATTTATATATAGAGATTCTTATTTTTTCTCTTTCTCTCCATCCTCCTGTGTGCGTTTGCACCTGCTCTGCAGCAAAGCTCCTCCATCGCCGTCGATCATCATACATTCTCTCCCTCTTCACCTCCTCCACAGTCATCCCTCCACCTCACCTTCGTCCTATCCACTCCCCTCCTTCCCTCCGGCTACCACTCACAACACCTTTTCGCACACCTATTTGTGTCCATCCTCCTCACATGTCCGAACCATCTCAACTGACCTCTCTTCACCAGTTATAATATACTCTTCACTCCAAGCTCCGCCCTCACGTCATCGTTCCTTCTTCTGTGCAATCTTGTCACCCCCAATATCAATCTCAAAACTCTCATTTTTCGTGCCTGCACTTTAATTTTAACTTTTATATTAAGTGTCCATGCCTCCTGTCCACAAGTTAGTATGGGCCTCATAGTGCTGGTATATATTATTGTCTTGACTTTCCTCAGTATTTTCCGATCCTTCAGCAAAGTGTACAACGATGCAAATGTTTCATTAAACTTTCCAATTCTATGGTTCAGCTCCTGGAACATATCATTTCTTACTCCAAATACACCCCCAAATATTCAAACTGTTCCATCTGTTTCAATACTTCCCCTCCAGTTCTAATTTAAATCCTTCTGTTCCCTACAAATGCAAATAAAAAGATGAAATGCTGGAACATTGTTTTCTGAATATCTAGTCTCTAAAGAGGATGAAAGTGATTCAAGAAAAGGCACAAGTACAGAACGTTTCCAATATTCAGCAGAAGTTTCAGCAGGATGATTTGCTCTTTGTTGTTGTGATTGTACCTTTCTAGGTGGTGCAAGTTCTACTAAGAACTCAAAAGTAATAACATTGGCGGAAAAGAGCAGATCAGCAATTATTTGATCAGCAGTTTTAAAGTGGTCTTTGACAACTTTTAAAATTCTTTGGACATGATCAGAGCACTGCATTTGGTCAATATTTTTATTTTGAATAATGTTAGCCACGGGTTCAACTAGAGTAGAATATTTGGTTATTAAGGAAGAGGTAATAATAAAAATTAGTCTTGTTTCCTGACGGTCTCCCAGCACACTCACCACTGTACAACCTCTTAACCAACCGACTATCAACCATCCTTTTCATATGACCAAACGATCTTAATACACTTCGTTTATTCTCTCATTTACGCCTTTCTCCTCACCACATAACTCTTTAACAAGTTCGCTCTTCATTTTTCAATTCTTGTCACACCTAACACACCCCTAAGATTGTCCATCTGAACAGATTGTACCTAAGATCTAAACCTATTATTCCACACCATAGTTCACTACTATACATCATCACTGGTAACAACACAGCCTTATACAAAACCCTAGCGCATTCAATACCTAGTCCCTTTGTATCCACCTTCTTACCAAACTCTGCATTATCTGCTCTCTCTTCATCTAACATATAGCCTAAATATTTAAACTCTAAGATACTTGTTACTTTTGCTTCCCATCCAACACGATTTCACACCCCGGACTCTCCTCACTCACTCACTATCATCAAAAACCTTTAATCTTAATCCGAACATTTACTTTCAAACCAATCCTTTTTATCACCCATGATCTTATTTTATCCTAAATAAAATAAAATGCGCACATTTATTTAAAAACAACTATTCTAACAAAGCACTAACGTCGTCACAGGCGATTACTAATTTAAAGGAGGTTTTATGCAAAAAAAAAAAAAAAAAAAAAAAAAAAAAAAAAAAAAAAAAAAAAAAAACCTGGAATGAACTGAATAGAAATTAAAGCAGCCGCAATCAACAAGATGGGTTATCTATGTATCCACATTAATTTGTTGAATAGCAACTGAGATTATTGCTTTTAAATCAGCAATGTCTTTCACCTGTGTATTGTACACATCTTTGACGAATTCCCAAATGAAAAAAAAAAATCACATGATTTAAAGATGTCGGGAGATCTAAACGCCCAAGGAATTGGACTCCACTGCCGATCCACCTGTTTCAGTTCCTTGGCCGCCTAGATCTCCCGACATCACACCATCACAATATGTTTATATCAAACTGCTTGGTTAGATCATAAAATAATTATGTTATGAGAAAATTTTCCAGATAATTCTCGGAAACCCTTTTCCTTTGGGAAAAATAATGCCAATACATCTTTAAAATAACAGACATTTGAAATTTAAAAATAATGGATACCCTCAATAAAAGAAATATTAAAAGAAAAATCAGATATTTTAACATTTAAAATTTTCACGTGTTTACAAATAATTTATTAATTTAAACAAAATTTAACATCTTGACAAAATTTAAATTAAGTATAATTCAAATAACTTTTTTTCTTGAATTTAAAAAAAGTAAATAAATTTATATAAATTTTTGCACTTCTAGCTTCATCAGTATTAGCTCTTAGAAATGTAGCAATCTCATATTTGTAATTGTTATATGATTATTAAGGAATTACTCTTATAAAGATTTGAAAATGTCAAGAAATCATATCCTTCTTCATATATATATAATACTATATATTATATAATATATACTGACGTTATAATATATCATATATATATATATCTATATATATATATTATATATATATATTATATATATAATATATATATATATATAATATTCTACTATATATATATATATATATATATATATATATATATATTATAATATATATATATATATATTATATATATATATATATATATATATATATATATATATATATTATATACAATTTGTAATTACTTTGACCGTAGATAAAGTAATAATTGTAAGATTTTACTTGGCCTTTATGTTATATTTAAAAGGAAGCTCGTTCGTATGTACGCGATAGCCCTGAATGAATGTCGTGAACGTCAATAACTGTGAACGTAGGGTTTGCGTAATGTGCTTTATAAATGTCCTGTCCGCAACATCTGCCGTATATACAAGAAATGCGGGATACTATATAATAATATATATATATATATATATATATAATATATTATATATATAATATAATATATTATATATAATATATTATATATATATATATATATATATATATTATATATATATATATTCGTATGTTCGCATAGTGTTTGAAAATCTGGCAATATATGGGAATCATATATATGAAACTTAACAAAGAGAACTTAAGGAATAGACTATGGCCAATAATATTTTTCATTTTTAAGGTTATATCTTGTTTAAGTGTACATGTCTTTTGAAGACTAATAATTAAAATGTTATTTTTAATGATAAGTGCTTTTTTGGCTTTTTTTTGCAATCTAACAATTTAAGCTTGGAACAAAAAAGTTTTATACAATCTGCTATTTCATGTGATGGTTTACTAAACAACGAGAGAAATTTAACTTTTATTGTAAGTTATGCAAATTGTATTTTTCGGGAACACAAAAAAATTTATGGCTTCCTGATATTAGAAGAGATGAAGGATTTGAAAAATTTGTTGAAGCCCTTGCAAAATTTAAAACTTATTTGAGGTAAGTATTTTAATCTATATATATATATATATATATATATTATATATATATATATATTATATATATATCTATATATATATATATATAATATATATATATATATTATATATATATATATATAATATATACTATATATATATGCAAACTACATAAACTAACATAAAGGGCCAATATTATCTTTCGGCAGCCTAATAAATACAGTCTATTAGTAAAGTTTTAGGGCTAGTATTTAACAGCATAGTGATCAGTAAAGTTTAGGAGTTACCTTTTAACGAGCAGTAGTCAACGAGCCCCCTAAAATGGAGTAGTTTACCCTTTTTAGGGGGTTCGAGCCGATGGGAGACAGAGGGGGGGGACGTTTCATACCGGAGGGGGATGGTCGGAGGAATCCCCGCGACACCCCAAGACCAAAGAGCGGGGGTTCTAGAGACCCTCTCCGGAGGGGGGATTAGTCCCCCCCGTCGTCCACCTAGAGGCCGAGAGACCCCGACTCCTGACATCTGGGCGGACAACCCGTGGGTTTTCGTTTGTGATATACCCCAAAAAACAATAAATCCCCAAAATGAGTACTTTTGGGACATTTATTCGCAACAATCTATTCGTACTCTATAAATCTCAAAACCATTTGGGGACATTTG
Source organism: Trachelipus rathkii (assembly GCA_015478945.1). Classification (NCBI taxonomy): domain Eukaryota; kingdom Metazoa; phylum Arthropoda; class Malacostraca; order Isopoda; family Trachelipodidae; genus Trachelipus; species Trachelipus rathkii. The sequence continues at coordinate 5,891 of JABUQX010042918.1, forward strand.
ATTTAATATATATATATATATAATATATATAATATATATATATAATATATATATATATATATATATATATATATATATTATATAATATTATACTATATATATAATATATATTTAATATATATATATATATATATATATATATATATATGACGACAAGCGTAAATTACGCAACTTCTGACGTCACAGTCAAACGTGACCCATGAAGAGTCTGACGTTGGACTATGACGTCACGCGCTTCAGGTATATCTACATACGAACGAAGCTCCTTTTGAATGTAAATCTTTCCCGATTTATCTATTCCTGTGTGAATAAATTTAATTTACATGCAATCTATTTAAAAGAAATGCGCATATTTAATTATAAGGACTTTTTAATTAGTGAACACTTTATTAACAAAAATCAATAAAACTGAGCTTTCGCAATTATTGATCGGGATTTGTTTTGTGCATTGGTTACCTATTACATTGACGACAAGCAAGAACAACATCAAGCAGCCGCAATTTTACGAAGCACTAAAAAGAAAGCTACCTATGGTACATTTTTAAATATATAATTTAGATATATTCTCCTCCACATATATATATATAATATATATATTATTAATATATATATATATATATATATATATATATATATATAATATATATATAACGTACACACCAAAATAAAATGAACGCGAGTGTTAAGAATGATGAGGTTTAGTAAATTAAACTTAACATTTAAAAGGTGAGTTTTAACATGGGAAAGCACTTTTTGTATGTTTTTTTTATCGCAGGAGGTATTCGAGCTTTCGTTCAAGATTGCTTGGACTTTTTTCAAGAGGGAAAGAAGAGAGACTGTTGTACTATGGAGGAAGCATGAAAATTAGACAATGATTTTGGTTGCGTTGTCATATGTGTTTTTCGTGAAGTGAAATTTTTGAATGATAATTATACTTTTTTTGTAGTTTCCGTATATTCGGGTGAACTGTGCATGTATTCTTTGCTTGTTCATCAATGTAAAGTACCACGACTAAAAAAAAAATTCCCGATCATAAGCGAAAGCTCAAGTTTTATTGATTTTTAGTTAATAAAGTTTCACTAATTAAAAGTCCCTATAATAAATATGCGCATTCTTCCAATGCATTGCATTTAATTTAAATTGTATTCACACCCAGGGAATATTAAATCTTAAATTATTATCTACGTCAAAGTAGTTTACAAATTATGTAAAATATGATTCCCGGTTATAACGGTGTTAGATTAAACCTCATATTGAGAGGCCGTTGCTACAAATACCGAACTCGTATGATTTCAGCCAATATAAAAAAATCACCACTGAACTTTATAAAGAAATGTTTATAAATTTTAGTAATACCCAAAACCTTAATACCTACCCACCATAAAACAAATAGGTTCAATCCGTTTCCCGAATTATACAAAGCTATTCTAAATGAAACAATCCAAAAAATAAGAGCAGAAATATCATTATGTTTTAGAAAATGTAATTATTTATTCAAAAAATTCCATTCCACGTGGTAAAATTTTCATCCGACTAATAACACACACTTCACCAATTTACTAGATGCAGCACACACGTATAAAAACAACATACTAATAAACAAACACAGACAACTTAATCATAAATTCCACCTAATTTTCAAAAATAGTTATTGGTGCACTTCTTCATCCCTTCAATCATAAATAACCTGCCAAATTACACATTGAATTTTTATGAACGAACCCTCCTAGGCTACGGATTATCTTTTGCCCTAGAAAAAGGTGAAGACTATCTTCAATTCTATAACAATTTTGAATACTGGGATAAAAACAATAGAAATAAATACAAGGACCTCAACTTCGATATCATGAAAGGATTCCTCCTCAATAGTTTAATCTCCAATAATAAAAAAGAAAAACTCCCCATTCTATTTTATACCGCCCTCAGGTCTTTACAAAAAAATCAAAACATTATAATAACCAGAAGTGATAAAGGAAACAACATCGTTATACTCAACACCCAAGACTATATAAACAAATGCCAAACCCTACTCCAAGACCCCAATACCTATACCCCCCTCACAAAAAAAATCCCCCAAAAAACTCTTTCGACACCTTCAATAATAATTTAAAGAAGATCACAAAAGACTACCCTGACATTCATAAAATCAATAAAGCCCAGATGACACATATATCAAAATTCTACGGAATTCCCAAACTCCATAAACAAAACAACCCCCTACGCCCAATAATCTCCAACACAAACTGCAATACCTATAAACTATCAGCCTGGATATCTAATACATTAAAACCCCTAATTGGTAACATATCCCCCGCACATATAAAAAACACCCCAGATTTCAACCAAAAAAAAATCACTTAACCCCATCTTGATCTCACCGCCCATACATTTTTAAGCTTCGACGTTAATTCACTTTTCACCTCCGTCCCCGTAGACCACACCTTACAACTACTTGAAGAATACATAACCAACAATAACATTAATCTTCTTCCCTTCCCCTTATCAAAAAACTAATCTTTTAACCCTGGTCACAATATTTCAACTTCAACGATCAAATATTTCAAACAAACCTGGATCTATCGTGGGTTCACGGCCTTTTCTCCAACTTCTGCAAATTCTGGAATTTTTAAGAATTTAATACCTCATACCTTACATACTTCCCCCAACAAATCACTTGGGTACGCTACGTTGAACGACGTTTTTCGTCGCATATCCCAAACTAAATAGATTTCAAAAATCATACCTCAACCTTTTATAAACACTTGCACCCTCCATCAGTTTCCCCCATGAACTTTCAGATAATGACACCTCCTAGCGTTTCACGACCATTTGAACTGGTATAACTCAACCACATACATTTTCATTAACGCGTAAACGAAACTTCCAAACCATCCCACATACACTGGGACCTCAACTCATTCCAAACCGTAAAACAAGACACTTTGGCAAGCCTTTACATTAGAGCCCTGCGTATATCTCTCCCAACCATCTTGATCCGAAACTAAATATCTGTTTTCTACATTTACAAAACTAAAATATCCTCCCCAATTTATAAACAAATCCTATCAAAAAGCCAAGCACAAATTCTACCACCCACCCAATACCACTTACGAACAACAAAACATTTCTTCTGTAAACCCTATCCATAAACAAAAACACAAACAAATATTTTCCCCAGTTCTACAAATATCCCAATAACACGTTGAGTAGTTGTAACAGCTAAAAGTGGCACTGTGCCTGGCTTTGGCACTCACTTTCTTTCCTCAGTTACTTTTTGGCACTATTAGATGCAGCTACATTTCCTGGGTATTTCCTAGCATCTTCTAGCACGGGCATGTCCTACATATAGAACACCCTAATATTGGTGTCTACGTCCCCTCATGTTTATAAGGTATGAGGATTCGATGGGTGTGTATTATAAGTTGCCTAGGAATTGCTTCCTTACTATTCCTTATTCTGACACTTCTAGCACGACCCTATCCTACATCATAGAATACCCAATATTGGTGTCTACCATATGTTATAAGGTGATGGGGATTCGATTGTATTCTTATTTATAAGGTTCTAGATGCTTCCTACTATGAATTTAGCACCCCTACCGCCCTTTTCTAGTTCAAACTTTTTTTATTTTTCGAGCTACAGAGTTGAACTTGTGTCTACCCCTATGTTTTAGGGTATGAGGAAGTTGATTCCTGGTATTACGGAGTGGATCGGAGCAGCCTTTAGGGCATTTGCACCGGTGCTCGGGTGCTCATGCATATTTTTGGTTTTAAAGGTATTCTTCTTCAAACTAGCTGCCGTGGTTGACGAAGGTGCTGCCTGCGCGCCTGCCTGCCTGCCTGCCTGCCCTGCCTGCCTGAGGTTTCCGCCGCCATGCCAAAGGGGGGAGGGGGTCCTAGCCCCCAAAACCTTAAAAATAACATAGAGGTGGAAATTGGTATACATATAGAAGGAGTGAAGAAATAGAAATAGCGATTGTTTCATATCGTATGCCAAAGGGGGGAGGGGGTCCCAGCCTCCGAAACCCTAAAAATGGACTTAGGAAACTGAAATTTAGTACACATATAGAAGATAATAAATGAAATAGAATGGTGATGTTAAAATAACGGGGGAAGGGGGTCTAAAACTCGTTTTTATGGGTTTCAGAATCCTCAGATGAGTTTGAAGACTCCTAAGGAGGGTGCTTACCCTTGAATATATGGATAAGAAAGAATCCGAAAGACGGAGAGGCAGCCGAAGTAAGATAGACAAAGGTTTCAACACTCCCAAAGGGACATACGAAGAGGCGTGTGAAAGCAAACACCGATTTTATTTCTTCTTCATTCATCTTTAATAATTCAAGAGTACGTTGCGTACTTTGTCAATTTCAATGAGTTGAGGATGTTCAAGATAAACCACTACAGTGATGGGAGATTGCAGACTTGATCCAAAGGTGAGACTTTGTCCTAATGTGCCCTTTCTCAAAATGTTTAAATGATAGGCGTAACAAGCTGAAAGGTCAGCGGTGATATCATAGGCATCTAAATTACTATTCTTTGCGTATTCTTCAAGATTTACGCCTGTCCCACTATCATTACATGATACAGTATTGGCTATTAAGTCGTAAAAAGGGCGAGTGCAGAGAGATTGTGTTTCATTGTATAACATTTCATAATCACGACCATAAGGTAGTCCATTCACATGCAAACTGATACCCCTAAGTCCAAAAGGTGCGAATTTAATAGGGTGATTTTTATTATTCCTGAGTGGCTTTCATGTTTCGACAATCCCTATTAATTACTTTCTATGGTAAATTCACAATATTAGGGATATTAATACTCGATAATCCTTGAGTGAAATTAAATAACTTGGTTTCAACTCTGTTAATAGGATACTTTGCTGTAGTATTCAAAAGCGACTTTTCAATTTCCAAATTTCTGTGGTTGAGAATTTCACTTTTCTAACATAGAGATGCCTCTAAAATTGAAACAGGTTTCTGGACATACAGCCGTAGCAGTAGGTTTACTCTGTATTTTAAGAGCAAATTTGGGATTTGATCGGGTTAAACGATTCTACTATTTAATGGTTAGAATGAGTCTTTCTTTGACGATGAAGAATATCACCCATTTTAAAGGCTGTAAAATTCAAAACGTGTTATTTATGACTTTAGCTGATTTATCTATATGTGCAGCTTCGTCTTTAAAACTATAAAAACCACATGATTGGAGATGAGATTGTTTGGCGTCATCTGAATAATTTTAATAATGTTCTATATAACTTCTATAAGGGATAACTGGCCGCTGATCGCACCTAATAAAGTTTCGTTAAGATATAGACTTCAATCTGATTGAAGCATGTATACAGAAAGTTTGATTCTGTAATACACTATGGATCGGTCACCCGAAGGAAGATTGTACCATCAGGGTTTCGTCCAACTTCGTTTTTACATAATAAAAATCCATTAGATGAATCTAGATATTGATCAGAAGTTCCTGGAGTATTGAATTCTAGAGAGACATCGGTATTGGTAATTGAATGAAATAGGAATTAACACTGATGGAAAATTGACTCACTTACGCTAAATATGGGTGGGTTCATGGAGAAGAGATCCAATTTCACTCTTACAATACACAGTCAGGCTAGAACGATGAAAGGAATGCATCTTGTATGTGTGGAGTTCTGGTCGTATAATGAACATTTTCATGAAAAACATTACTTATCAGTAATACACAACACGTGTAAAAGTTAACAGTTAGTAATTAAATAGCAAATACATCAATACACTTTCTTTAGAGGTCCTTTTTGCCGCTTAGTCTTTTTCTTTGTGACAAATTTCTTGATCCCTCGACTTGGCCTGACATTTTACGTCTTATTTTAAAGCCTTCATCATGTATTCCATCTGAAACATCGGCAATACGTCTTTTTAATGATGCACGTGGGTTAGCTCTTGCCGCAATATCTTGAATAGTATGCAAGCCTGTTCTTATTGCTTTTTTACCTATATATTCCCCACCTCTCCTGAGTAGAGACCTTGCACTTCTCCATAATTTGGCAAAAAATCCACCCAGACCATACCCCCTCTGCATTTTCGATCCAATGAACACCCTTTCATCGTCCATTATTACATGAGCTTCTTTCTTATACTATCTTTACACTGCAAGAGTATGTTAATGATTGAAAAAAATATAACTGACTGCAGCTCTTATATGTAATCTTACACTCTGCTCTATTTCTTCACTGTTCTCTAGTCGTATATATGTGAGAATTTCAATAACTATGTTTATAAATAGTCCAATATGCTATAGTTACTATATCTGCTTCTTTCTAACATGAACTTTGCACAACAATGTCCCATATGTAAATGGGAATTGCATTCCTTCTATATTCTTTATATGTAAGCGTATAGAGTCAAAACTTGATCTATTCAAAGGTAGATAATGAACATTAGGGAATGTTATAACTTTACTATCTTTAGGAAAATATACTACTCTTAATAAAGGAGCTTTAGAATTACCAACATATGTTTGTGTATACATACGCCATACCTGGATGGTTGAGCATCTTGGAGGGGGTACATGTATAATGTACTACTCGGTCTGATTCGTCGATTTGTTCCTCCCGGGACATGGGGTTATTCTCCACAGCTAGTATAACCCTCTTCAACCTAGTAGGGATATCATAAAGTATATCCAACACAGCATCACGTTTACGGACATGTCTACGTTGCTACGGTGATCGCCTGAGAAAACACATATCGCGATCTCTTGAGGTTTACAACTACTTTTGATCTTAAGAGTATTACTTTTATCTTCATGGAACGCATAATTAGTTTGTATACCAAGTCTTACACAAATACTCATGTCAAAGAGCTTTTAAAATAATAAAAATAGCAGGTACCGAACTTAAAATATGCTTCCCTTTCAATCTTCACCAGTATTGTTCCATCTATAAAGGAACCTGTCAAGAAAATAATTATAACAAATTTTCTTTTCTCAAAATACAGCTCATGAATTATCTACAGCTTGCACAAATAAACCAGCCCTCCAATCCCACTATTTACACGATGAACTTTCCATCCCTCGACCCTCGCCCCATCCTCGCGCCCTATCTCCAACCTTGGCCAGCCATGGGGGATCTCAATTCTCGGACCACCCTCCAAAAAAAAAAAAAGGGGGGGGGAAAACCACAAGAATAATCCCCCCCCACCCATCCCACCTTGTTCACCATATTATTCTATCTGCCACCGCACCCAGCAAGACCTAAGTCGCCCTTCTTCACCAGCTCAATTCTAATTACAACCATACAGGAGCATAAGGTTCTCCTCTCTACCCGCTCCAAAATAGGTTATGGATTGACACATCATCATACAACAATTATACCAGAGGCACACTACCATGCTATAGGTATTACTATTTGACTATGTGGGCTGCGCAAAAAACCTGCGCGAAGGACGGTTAAATTTTGATAACTTCCGTGTGGCCTTGTTTTTCTCATGAGTCTTTGACTTATTTTGTACGTATGTATTTTTGCTTGACGAGTGGACAAGAAGGAGGCGCTGGTACCAATGTAGTCCTATTCGATCAACGGGTGTTCTTTCCACTTCTTAAATAGTTTCCACATTCTACACTTCTGTATACCACCATCCAGAATAGATTATGAGGTAAATTTCTATGTCTGTATTTAATATCATTTCATATAATCCTACTTCGTATACCTCTTCAAGCTGAATAGGATTCATGAACTCAGGTGTAAAATCTGACATTCTATTATCAGATCTAAATCCTTAGAGGAAGATGGCAATCTTAAAGAGAAGTGATCTGCACTCTCCATGATTAAGCTGATCTGATTAATGATTCTTAACTTCACTTAACATTTATCATATGTTAAATTGTCAGGTCGTAATCTACCCATTTCACCAAATACTGTTTATTTCTACTTCTGCCTTTTGTACCTAATATTTTTTCTATTTTATATACATTACTTTTAGGATTAAATCGTACTTTCTTATTTCCTGTTTATAAAATCCTCCTTTTATCTTTTCACTATCTAAATCTTCCAGATAATATAATTTTAAACCGTCAGTAGGGAAGATGCGTATATTACAAACTTTAAAAACTTCTGTAGACTAACCCGCTTCGTATCCTTTCAGCACAAAAAAAAATCCCGATCATAATTGCGAAAGCTCAAGTTTTATTGATTTTTAGTTAATAAAGTTTCACTAATTAAAAGTCCCTATAATAAATATGCGCATTCTTCTAATGCATTGCATTTAATTTAAATTGTATTCACACCCAGGAAAATATATCTATATATATATATATATATATATATATATATATATATTATATATAATATATTATATATATATATTATTATATATATAATATTATATATTTATATCATATATAATATATATATAATATATATATTATTTATATATATATATATATATTATATATATTATATAATTTATATATATATATACGTAGAGTACACAGATTAGGGTGACAGATTTAGCGACAAAAATCTGGCAACCTGTTACAACGGCCCATTTTTGTCCTTTTTTTTTTTTAGCATTTTTGGTTCTTTTTAGCATTTTTGGCTCTTGAAAAAACATGCAGTTTTTTTTCCGAATAAAAGAATAAATAATAATACTAAAATAACATAATTAAATATAATAAAATAATAACTAATAAAATGTTTAATTAACGATTATTATTTTCCTTTTTACCAGTGCATGTCCCGCACGGGATGCGTTCCCATCATTCTGTGCCACACCGACGCTACGCCACGTCACGCGAGCCGACGCCGCCTGCCGTCCGCTGCCTTGATCTGGTGGACTTACTGATTCGTTTTATGAATCATCTGCTGCTACTGCTGCAGCAGCTGCTGCAGCTATTGTCTTGCTCCTGCGGTAGAGAGCTCGAAGGAGGAGAAGTACCTCCGCCCTCTCTCTATGGCTCCCAATACTGGACTGATATTATTCCGCTCAGCCAATTGCATTTCTTTTTTGCTGGATATTATTTTATTATTTTATTTAATTCGTGTTCTTTAATTTATATATATATATATATATTATATATATATATTATATATATATATATATATATATATATATATAATATTTTTATTATTACTACTATTATTATTATTATTACTTTATTAATTTTTATTATTATTATTCTATTATTACTATTTGTTATTATTATTATTTTTATTATTATTATTTTTATGAATATTATTATTATTATTATTATTATTATTATTAATTATTATTATTATTATTATCTATTATTATTAATTATTATCTATTATCAAATATTATCATTATTATTCTTTCATTTTTATGATATTATTTTGAAAATATTCTCGATAATAATTTTCTTTCAATCTATTTATTCCTTTTTGTTTTAATATGTAAACATTGTTTATGTACCTAATAGAGAGAATAAAATATTAGATAATTAATTATTATTTATTAATATAAATTAGTAATAATATTAATTATTTATTTTATTGACTTATTATGAATATTATTATTATTATTATTATTATTGTAATTATTATTATGATTATTATTATTATTTTTATCCTTATTAATATTATTACTGTAATTAGTATTTGTATCCTTATTTATATTATTACTGTTTTTAGTATTTGATTACCTATTATTTATTAGTAGTGTATTTTCTTCTTCTTCCTCTTCTTCTTCTTATTATTTTATTATTGTTGTTTGTTGTTGTTGTTATTATTATTATTATCATTATGATATTATTTTATTGATTATTATTATTATTATATTATTATTATTATTATTATTATCTATTAAATTATTTATTTATATTATCATTATTATTTGGGCTCAATGGACGAAAACATCCTCCTATAGCCTTTCTTCAACCAAACTCTGGTAGTTATTATTAATATATAAGCATAACTATGTCTTAATAAGAGAATAAAATATTTTTGTTTTTTGATTATTATTATTACTATTATTATTATTATTATTAATATTATTATTATTTATTAGTATACTGGAAAATTATTATTATTATTCATTATTATTATTATTATTATATTATTATTATTTATATTATTATATTATTTATTTATTTGCTTTATTTTAATATATTATAATATATATATATATATTATATATATATATATATATAATACTATATATTATATCTAAATATATATATAATTATATATATATAAATATCATATTATATATATATATATATTCTATATTATATATATATATATTATATATATATATACATATATACTTATACTATGTAAGTTTATTGATATTATTATATACTATTATATACTATATATATATATAATATATATATATTAATATATATATATATATACTATATATATATATATATATATATACTATTTATAATATATATATATAAAGATAGATAGATAGAAGATAGGATAGATAGATTGGATAGATAGATTTTATTTTTCAATTGGGTTACGCATGAGTATTGATTTTTATTTTCATTAGCTCTTGCTGCCCAATGTCATTATTTGATTTTCATTCTCTTTACAGCTGCACTGTACTCATTTTTTTCGTATATTAATCATTCAATATATATATATATATATATATATATATATATATATATATATCTATATATATCTATATATATTATATATACTATATATATATATATATACTATGTATAATTATATAGTATTATATATATATATAACTATTATCATATGTTTTCTTATCCGATGCATGATCCCCGCAAAGGATAGCGTCATACTCGAATGGCCAACATCGCGAAGCATAGCACGCAACCGCATTAGCAAACGGGTTTATTTTGCGTCATTGCTACTTACTCTCAAACTTGGGCCCCTATTTGGTGTAACGTATCCAAGCACCCCACCGGGGGGGGGTAGGCTGCTTTAAGAGGAAATGGTCGTAGAAGTATGAATCTTGGCGAGTATTTAAAGATGAGAATGGAGGAAGAGTAAGGATGAATGAGAATCTGATTCGCATCCTGGAACGCACCGGTCGTGGGTTGTAATTATTTGTATAATAATACAGGTATTTGATATCCTTTATATATGTTTATTGACCCAGTAGTATTTGAATAGGAGTGTTATATATTCGTAATGGTGTCTGGATCCCCTCTAGGGGGTCGTCCGAAGAAAAAGCACAGAGTGTATGAATAGGAAGATGAATTTGGATAGTACACTAAAAGAAGGTGAAAGGATCCTGAACCTGATTGAGTTGGAGTGTGGAATGGCTACCGGTGCATCGTGTTCGAGTTACGTAAATATTTGCATACACTCAATACAATATTGGTAATCAAAAATATGTTTATAAGGTCGATAGATTCGAATTGATGGTTTGGATGTTATGGACACCATGCGAGGTAGTTTCCCAGTCTGCAGACCTCCCGGCAAGAAACGCGATCCGGCGTGAAACGTTCTGTTGTGTTCAAAACTTCTTTCTTTTAGTTTGTGAGTGAACGTTTTTTGTTTTTACAAAAAAAAATTTACTGTTTTAATAGCAATTTTTAACATACTAAACGTAATTCCAGTAAAATCAAACTGCCCCCACCACCCTCTGATCATACCCTTGATCTATTGATCCTGTTATCTAGTGGTTATTGGTGTTGATTCTAGTCTATTTGTTAAAACTTTTTATATCTTTAATTTATTTAAAAAATATTTTTTAGAAAATTTTTATGTTTTACATACCCTAATCAGTAATCAAACCACACTCCACCATGCCATGACTATTATCTATGATTCAGTCTCTTTTTCTTTACTAATGGGTACTCAAGGGTAGACCGACCCGATGGCAGGAGTCGAGGTTCTCGCCTTCATGGAGAGACAGGGTAGGACTACTTCCCCCCTCCGGGGAGGGTCTCCGGAACCCGCTCTTTTGTATTTGGGTGTCGCGGGGTTCCTGCCGGCTTCTCCCTACGGGTAGGGTTGGATAAAAAACCATGTTTTTTAAAAAACAAAAAACCATTGTTTTTTAAAAAAAAACAATAAAAAGCCAATGTTTTTTTTGATATTTTTTGGGGTTTTTATGCTATTTTGATGAACTTCCTGTTTTTTTAATTGGTTTGAATAAATTTTAAAAGGCAGAAAATCACTACTTGGAATAACTGCTTATAAGGTCAACCACACATGCTGCTTAACACATTTTAAAATTACTTAATAATTTCTTTAGATTCTTAAATTTCAACTTTTCTTGATAACTGTAAACCCTGGTATCAATCATTATTTTTTTTGAGTTTTATGAACTCATAAAGTAAAAAATTAGAGGGTATATTATAATATATAACTCTTCTGAAAGAAAATGTTATAACTTTATTTTATTTTACAAAAAAAAAAAAAAAAAAAAAAAAGCGCATAAGAAGAGTTTATTCAAATTAACCAAATAACATATCAAATAAAGTTCAGTCTGATGTTATTAGAATACTAGATTTATATATAGAATATACTCTATATATAAATATATATATATATATATATATATATTATATATTTATATATATAGTATATATATATCACTATATAATATAAATATATATAATATTTTATTATATATAATTACAGTATAATATATCTTATTATAATATAATATATATATATATATATAAATATATATATATATATATAATATATATATATTATTTATATAATAGTATATATATAATAGTATATGAGAGAGAGAGAGAGAGAGAGCGAAGAGTGTAGAGAGGAGAGAGGGAAGAGAGAGAGAGAGGCACGAGGAGAGAGAGAGAGAGAGCAGAGAGAGAGAGAGAAGAGAGATAGAGAGAGTAAATGCAGAGAGAGAGAGAGAGAAGAGAGAAGAGAGAGAGATGAGATAGCAGAGAGAGTTATCGTGAGGTAGGGAGAGGAGAGAAGCAGAAGAGAGACCCATCTCCCAGAGAGCGAGAACTCCTCACCAAAAGTCGAAACTAGAAATTATCATCTAAGAATTTATTATACAAAAAAAAACTATTTCCCTGCTTTAGCTGTTCCCCAACCTATTTCTAATGTTGCTAGTGCACAAGTCCCAGAAGTGATAACTACCCTTTCAACACTCTAAGCAGTTGAGAAGTCTGCTGGCAATATGCTTATTATTTATATATGACCCTGTCTTCATCTAATTTTTCTTGAGAGATATGTACCAAGATGAAGGAGTCCATGCTGACAACAGAGACTCATCAAATAGGTAACTTTTATGAAATGGAGGAGAATTTGCTCTTAAAATTTATACAAATGGGCATCAATTCAGGATTTTCATACATCTTTGGAAGTAACTGTGTGTCCTGACTATCTTTGGTTAAAAATATATGCCCTATAAGTGAGTTCTGTTACTCGCCTGATGATACCTCCCTCCTTTACTTTTGCTATCACAATCTTGTCTGTTGAGTGGTGGATTAACAGCTGTCCTATGCCTTTCCATATTTCAATAGTTTTTCCAAATATAAGCCATCATCACTTAGTTATTACAGTCATTGCCCTTCTAGCTTGGTTGATGCTGTGGCACACACTCCACAAATGGTTTTATTATAATCTTTTTGAAATGTGGCATCGGATGGGTAGAAAATGAAATACTCAAGACTCCGAAACAAAGAATCCAGGTTTTAAACATGTCTTAAATTTACAGAATATTATACTCACTCATATATATATATATATATATACTATATATATATATATATACTATATATTATATATATATATATATATATATATATTATATTATTATCTATATATATATTATATTATATATTATAATTATATATATCATTCTCACAATAAAATAAGCGTCAGCACGGAAACATCTTTTTATTGTCTTTCAGTTGCTATTCGATTGAAAAATTGGAAAAACCAATTTTGTGATTAATAACTTCGAAAACTCATTAATAAAATAATTTTAAATATTTTATGCATGGTTTTTATTATGGTTTAAACCATTGGTTTTTTATGTGGTGTTTAAACCATGGTTTCAACCATGGTTTAAACCAACATGGTTTAAAAAAATCCCATCCACCTACTACGGGGGTGGAAAACGTCCCCCCCTGTTTCCCGTCGGCTCGAGCCCCCTAATTGGGGTGATGTATATATATATATATAT
>JABUQX010042919.1:10000-12500 GCA_015478945.1 Trachelipus rathkii
TATATCATATTATTATATATATATTATATATATAAGATATATATCATAAATATTATATAAATATAATATATCATATATAAATATTGCTTGACCTAGCAAAGTAATGTTTGAGTTTCCTCAAATTTGTTATAAATATTAACAGTTACTCTAAATTAAATAATTAACAGTGTTGAATTTAAAAATACTGGGGAAAAAATATCGTTATGAGAAAGAAACTTTTTTTAAAAACATGAAACCATTGTTTAATCCCAGTCTTAGCGACGCTTATTTATAATTTAAATAGCAGAAAATAGGTGCCTAGGTGAAAAATTACATGGCAGAAAACAGGTCCCTAAGTGAAATATCCTCGGGAAAGGAAGAGGATGGGCTGGAAAGGAGCTGGCAACTATGTCGACAATTCCCAAGCCAAGATGAAGGCGTTTTCGTAACAAGCGTTTTCCAAAAGCACCCCTTTAATAAAATTATGGATACGATGTTACCTTTAAATATAATCGTATCAGAAACTATGGTTAATTACATAAACTTAAAATAATAATAATAATAATAATAATAATAATAATAATAATAATAATAATAATAATAATAATAATAATAATAATAATAATAATGATAATAATAATAATAATAATAATAATAATAATAATAATAATAATAATAATAATAATAATAATAATAATAATAATAATAATAATAATAATAATAATAATAATAATATTAATAATAATAATAATACAAAAGAGAAACTTTCGTGTCAAACGCACAAACTAACATACAAATATAGTATTATTTCGGCATTCCCATCAGCCCATTATTAGTATATATTTTTCGCTTCGGAAAATGAAATTATAGTTTTAAAAGCTTTCCTAATAATCGATTTGCGCGCGAACGCGAGCGCACAAACACGACCGACTATAAAGATCCATAAAAGTTTATTTCGGGAATCGTATAATAAAGCATTAATATTCACAAAGGCCGTTCTAAAGCGTATAAAAACAGTATCTTAAAAGTCTTCAAACAAAATATAAAGGTTAATAAAATAAATGGTCGGCTCATTTTATTATTTTTGAAGCTACTTATAATACATGCATTTACTATCGGGTAATCTAGTTGAAGGCATGAGCGATTTACCCTAAAATTAAATAGAATGATAATAATAATAATAATAATAATAATAATAATAATAATAATAATAATAATAATAATAATAATAATAATAATAAATCTATAAATATAATAATAATAATAATAATAATAATAATAATAATAATAATAATAATAATAATAATAATAATAATAATAAAAATAATAATTTAATAATAAATCTAGTTTTGAATAATTAATAACATAAAAATAATAATAATAATAATAATAATAATAATAATAATAATAATAATAATAATAATAATAATAATAATAATAATAATAATAATAATAATTAATAGTTTAAAATTCCATCATGCAGTAAATATTTGAACTCAATATTATTCCTATTATTTTTATAATTGGATATTATTATTATTATTATTATATAATTATATTATTGTTATTATTAGGACAATGCTGTTGCAATTAGTAGCCCTTTCAGAAATAATATATCATTATTATAATTTATACTAGCACTATATGTTATAACTATATGTTAAACTTAATGTAATTTTTCTTTTCTGAATAGTTTTAAAATTGAAAAAAATATATTATTATTATTATTATTATTATTATTATTATTATTATTATTATTATTATTATTATTATTATTATTATTATTATTATTATTATTATTATTATTAATAATACAAGGCTATATAGATTAAAATCTAAAAGTTACCTGAAAAATTATATAAATACATAAACAAGTAATACTTTAAACATTAACAGATATTATAGAGCGAATTATATTAAATAATCAAAATATGCTTTCAAGGTTAATGAAATGTATCGATTTGCATGAAGGAAAAAAAAAGACTGTGGTATGGTTTTAATGATTTTCATTTCAATGGTTTTAATGATTTTTATTTCAATGGTTTTAATGATTTTTATTTAAATGGTTTTAATGATTTTTATTTCAATGGTTTTAATGATTTTTATTTCAATGGTTTTAATGATTTTCATTTCAATGGTTTTAATGATTTTTATTTAAATGGTTTTAATGATTTTTATTTCAATGGTTTTAGTGATTTTTATTTCTATGGTTTTAATGATTTTTATTTCAATGATTTTAATGATTTTTATTTCGAGTGTTTTAGATAAGTAAGCAAGGCTATAAAAATTGCACTGTTTGCTTACAGCCGTAGGAGATCAGGGTTCCAATTCTCACGAAAATGTTCTTGGTCAACAAGAAGTGGATGGAAGGAGTGCTTCATTCACTCCTTTGCTTTGATGGCGTTTTCTTTCGAGTGAACCAATCGTTCTGCATTTTCTTTAAGTGGGGGATGGTAAAATAGAAACCGTAGTCGCATATGATGGGGGAAAAGTCCAACATATGAAAATTGTAGTGGTTTTC
>JABUQX010042920.1:0-7500 GCA_015478945.1 Trachelipus rathkii
TTTAAAACGTGTGACAATTAAAGGTTTGGAATATTTCTATGAAAAATTTGTGTTAAAACGAGGATATTACCGTTCAATCCATGACATTCACAGTTATTTAAACACCCAGTTTGCTGTAAGTAAGATATGTAAAGATTTAATATACATTATTAATAACCACCCCGGGGAAGACAGGGTATTAATCACTTTAAGATCGACAACAGGAATGAATTTGAGAGACCCTGAAGTGTTTATCCTTAAACGTTCAGATTGGTTTCGGAAATGTGTGCATGAACACGAAGCTGTAGTAGAACATTCTACTGTTCTAAATAGACATAGTGGAAATAATGAACCTTCCCCTACTCTGAACAACAGTCTTAATGACTCAAACTTATCTCTCAATTATATATGCATTCCTTCAGAGATGTTACAAGATCAAGGGATGGCTTACGTTTATACAGATATAGTTGACCATCAGTATGTAGGGAATACTAAAGCCCCCTTATTAAGGGTGGTTCATTTTCCTAAAAAAGGAAAGGTTATATCTTTTCCTAATGTTCATTACTTACCTCTCAGTTGTTCACATTTAGGGTCTGTGCGAATGCATATAAAGGATGTCGAAGGTAGACCGTATCCATTCACAGACGGAACACTATTGTGTAAAGTTCATATTAGAAAGAAACAGACACTTTAACTATAACATGATGGACTATTTTTTTAACAGAGTAGAAAATCTTCCATATATGCTGTTAGAAAACCTTCTAGAAATAAGGATAGGTGTAAGATTATATATAAGTGATGTAATTAGTTATATTTATTCATTCATTAACTTACTCTCACAGTGTAAAGATAGGGCCTGATAGAAGCTCCGTTAATAATGTATAACGATAGGGTATTCGTTGGAACAAAATTACAAAGAGGGTATGGACTGGGTGGATTTTTCTCTAAATTATGGAGAAGTGCAATGCCTCTATTTAGAAGAGGAGGTGAATATATAGGTAAAAAAGCTATACGAACAGGGATGCATACGTTACAGGATATAGCCGCAGGAGCTAACCCTCGCGAATCCTTAAAAAGACGAATTACAGATGTTTCAGATGAGATGTTGGATGATGTAAAGCGCAAAATAAGACGCAAGATGACGGGTCAAGGTAAAAAACGTATGAAAATATGTGTTAAGAAAAAGGTTAAGACTAAAAGACCTCTAAAGAAAAAATGCAATGATGTATTTGCTATTTAATTACTAATTGGCATCTTTTACATAAACATCATCATCATACTGTGACTGAATATAAGAAAAGCTAAATCATCGATCCGTTCATTATACGGTCAGCAGCCTCACATACAAGATGCATTTCCTTCATCCTTCTAGTCCAGACTGCTGTAAGAGTGAACTGGATCTCTTCTCGATGAACCCCACCCAGATTAGTGTAACTGAAACCAATTTCATCAGCATCAACCCCATACACTCAATTACCAACACCGATGTCCCTCTCGAGTTCAATATACCAGGTACTTCGGACCAGTATTTAGATCCATCCAACGTGTTTTTATATCTGAAAACGAAACTGACAAAACCCGATGGTACAGACCTTCCATCATCTGACGATCACATAGTATACACCGAATCCAATTTCCTGTATACCTGTTTTAATCAGATTGAAGTGTATCTCAATGAAACTTCATTAGGTGCATCAGCTGCAAATTATCCTTATAGAAGTTATATAGAACATTTATTAAATTATTCCGACGATGCTAAACAGTCTCATCTCCAGTCTTGCGGTTTTTATAGTTTCAAAGACGAGGCTGCACATATAGATAAAGCTGGTAAAACCACAAGGAACACATATGAATTTTACGGACGTTTAAACGGTGACATCTTCTCTCAAGAAAGACTTATTCTACCAGCTGTAGATACTAGAATTCGATTAACCCGTTCAAATCCTAAATTCGCTCTTAAAATAAAAAGTAAACCTGCTGCAACGGCTGTATGTCCTGAACCTGTTTACAAGTTGTTAGAAGCCTATCTCTATGTTAGAAAAGTGAAATTACTACCCCAGAGACATTTGGAAATCGAAAAATCTCTCTTGAACACTACAGCAAAGTATCCTATCAAACGAGTGGAAACAAAGTTGTTTAACTTTACACAGGGATTATCGAGTATCAATATCCCTAACATTGTGAATGGTAATCTGCCTCAGAAAGTAATAATAGGCATTGTTGAACATGAAGCATACTCAGGGAATTATAAAAAATCACCCTATAAATTCGCCCCTTTTGGACTTAGAGGTATCAGTCTACATGTAAACGGTCAACCTTACGGTCGGGACTATGAAATGTTATACAATGGATCGCAATCTCTATGTTCACGACCTTTTTACGATCTAATAGCTAACACTGTTTCATGCAATGACAGCGGGACAGGGATAGATCTTGAAGAATACGCTAAGAATAGTAATTTATATGCTTACGATCTCACCGCTGACCTTTCAGCTTGTAACGCTAATCATTTAAACATTTTGAGAAAGGGAACATTAGGGTTAAGTCTCTCCTTTAGTGGAAGTCTACAATCACCAATCACTGTCCTGGTTTATCTGGAACATCCTCAGCTCATTGAAATTGACAGAGTACGCAACGTGATTTTGAATTATTAAAGATGAATGAAGAAGAAATAAAAACTGTGTTTAAAAACGAACCTCGATTTATAGGAGTCTTCGCTATTAACGAAGTAGGATCTGTAAAACTAGAGAAGGATACTGGCTTCGTGTTCAACACTTCACATCGTTACATTACAACAGGAGGACATTGGATTTCTGTTTATAGGGATAAAAATGGCATTGTTCACCTGATTGATTCTTTGGATTTAAAATTTATATTGAATAATCAATATATCCTTTCATTTTTTAAATATAATAATGTAAATTATATAAAAACTATGTCTTACCCTGTTCAGCCATCATACTCTAATTTATGTGGAGTTTATTGTATTTATTTCATTATATGTTTTTTAAAAATATGTTTTAATGAATTTGTAAATATATTTGATGCTAAAAATTTGTATGTCAATGACTATATAGTTTCTAATTATGTAATAAATGCATTAAAATGAAATAACTTGATTTTACTACCCTTTAAACTTATATATATATATATATATATATATATATATATATATATATATATATATATATATATATATATATATATATATATATATATATATATATATATATATATATATAATAAATATTTATATATATATATCTCTACTATATATATATATATATATATATATATATATATATATATATATATATATATATATATATATATATATATATATATATATATATATATATATATATATCAAGAGTTAAATGTATACAGACCCCCCTTAATGATTCATGAAATTTCACATTGTATATAAAGCTGAAAAGATAAAGTTTTCAGGAAAATTCATGTTTATGACGTCACGTATTTTTAAAGGTTGCTGGTTACAAACCTGTGAATATGATATTCAGTTGAGAACCAACCATCGTAACCATAGCTGTGTTTGTAATACATTTAAAAAGGTATAGCTATGGGACTTATAACATATATTCAAAGGTGCTGGTTTATTTTAAAAACCTGGTATACATGTGTCAATTATAATTCAGATTTTTCGACTAGGCATCCTTACACTCCACGTGATCCATCAAAAATCCGCATTGTATATGCATCTGATGATGTCTATGGTTACAGAGTAAGAGCATCAGCTGCTAAGAAAGAGGGACACGAGATTACATACTTCGATATAACATTAAAGTATAATAATATGGTACCTATACTGGATGGACATATAGAGAAAATTATGGAAACAAACAATGTGTTTAAAACATTTATAGTCAATGTGGAACGATTTAAAATGAAGATACCACTCCCTATCCATCTAAAAATTTCTTCCAAGATACGTGGTTTAACCGATCAAGATCTTGATGAATATTCAAAGAAGAGGATAATAAATTATATAATAACAACTATAAGAAATGAGATATCTGGGGAATATGTTACATTTCCATATGGAAACCATCAGGATGTTTGCGGTTGGAGGTGAAAGTTTTATATATACATGTATACGCATTTGTAAATTTTACTAATATAGTAATTGTGTAATAAAATTTTTTCATCATGAGTAAAAAGACTTTTCATATCCTCTCTCTCTCTCTCTCTCTCTCTCTCTCTCTATATATATATATATATATATATATATATATATATATATATATATATATATATATATATATATATATATATATATATATATATATATATATATATATATATTAAAAAATAAAAAATTATTTTTCCACCAGAATGTGTGTTTCGGATAGGACTTGAAACAGTAAAACCCCACAGTAAGGCAATAAAGCAGTAAAGACAAAGCGCATAGCCAGGGTGAGGGGAGGGTCCCTCTGGGGCTATTTGCGCTACTGCCTTATTGAGTTATAGCTTTAAGGTCGAAAAAACATGTTTTTATTACAAAAATTTAACAGCGAACAAGGGTTTTGTATAAATAATAATAATAAAAAAAAAAAAAATAATAAGAAAGTTTAAGTATAAAATAAAATAGCGGTTTCATAGTACAGAAAACGAATTACTTGAAAAGAAAATACAAAGTGGTGTAAACACTTTATTAAAAAAAGTGTATATTAACGTTACAACTACGAAATATATTTAGCGTTCGCGCAGTAATATTGCGCCTGCGGGCGCTCGCGTCGTTTCCGGGCCGGGGGCGCGCCTGCGGGCGCGGGGCAACCTCGCGTTCGGTCTTGCCAACCCTGCGATCGTTTTTAGAGAGTTGAAACCGTGATTCATCATAATGCATCTTCCTCACCGCTTTTTCTTCTTTTTTTCAGTAGAAACCCCTAAAGGAGGGTTCTCAGACTCATTTGAGAGTTTTGGGAACCTCAAAAATGAGATCTATGTTATTAAAAACATATATAAGTACACTAATATCAAGATGTTAAGTACATTTATACTCATTCGGCACCGTCCCTGCTCCACACCGGGGCCGGTACCTACACCTATAATCACTCATTTGATCCGCCATGCGAGACTTCTTTTTTTTCCTCCTTCTTCTTCTTCTTTTCCTACATCCATCTTCTTTCGTCTTCTTCTAAGCTTTTCTTCTTTTTTCAGGGGGACCCCCCTTCAAGAGGGGGTCTCAAACTCATTTTTGGGTTCTGAAACCCTAAAAAATGAGTTCTACACCATTGAAAACATAGATGTAGACACCTCATTTGTTCTAATATGTAGCTGGAGCCAGAATTCCATTCTGGCACCGCAACCATCAGCTCCGGCTCCGGCCCCATATGGTTCGCCAATTATTTTAACATAGCCATTCTATTTCATTTATTCTCTTCTATACACTCACCAAATTTCAGCTTTCTAAGTCCATTTTTAGGTTTTTGGGGGGCGGGGACCCCCACCCCCTTAGACGTAGCGGCTTGAAACATTGGATGCAACAATGTTGCAACATATAAAGAAGGCATGCCAAGTTTGAAGAGGATACGATGTCTCTAACACCTCTTTTGCTAAAATGTGACATTTGGTGTCGATTGATACCAAATAAATGACCCCCGGCGGGGGCCACGGGGACTCTGGCGTTCGGGAAAGTAACTACGGGAATCTTATTTTTGAGACATTCTACCCCTGTTTGACACCCGTCATGATAGGTTTTTGACGAAGGGTACGCCATCTACGAAAAACGCATGTTGGTGCGTTCTAAAACCGCAACGGCTGAAACGCCACGCTCGGCAATAGCGGCAATCGACTCGGCATACCTCAAAACATACTAAACCCTCTAAAACTCGGCTTCATAGCTCAAGAAACAAAAATGTAATATCTAATACTAACTCTTGTTAGGAATGAATCGATTCCGTCGTAAACCACAGGAATCGATTCAACAGTATCGATTATGTACTAATCGATACCAATATCGGATATATTCCGTCACATACGATATATCGCACTAGAAGGGTTAGAAAGGGGGGTGGGGTACTAACTCGTAGAAGGAACCAACCTAGCACATTCTAATATACACCAATCGAATCCTCATACCTTATAACATAGGGATAGACACCAAAATCGGATGTATTCTATGACGTAGGATATGTCATGCTAGAAAAGGCTAGAAAAGGGGGGTAGGGTAATAACTCATAGAAGGAAGCATCCTAGCACCTTCTAATATACACTAATCGACTCCCCGTACCCAATAACCTAGGGGTAGGCACTAATACCGGGTGTATTCTAGAATATAGGTCGGAACGTGCTAGAAGCTAGAATATATAGCCTATAGAATATAGAATATAGAATATATAGAATATAGAATATAGAATATAGAAGCACGTGACCTTTTCTCGGTCGGCGGTACCCTTTGAAGTGACGAAAAAAGGGCCACTTTTATGACCTTTGCGGTTTGCGGTTAGATAAGAAGGTTCGTAATGTGGTGTATACTACTAAGCTTTATACGCTGATTCCAAATATGTAATTTGTTTTTCTGTAAGTGTCATACTTTTCGAGTTTTTTTTTTTTTTTTTACATTCCGGTAATAAGCTTTATACGCTGATTCCAAATATGCATTTGGTTTTCCTGTAAGTGTCATACATTTCGAGATAATTCTCCTGGCCCTTTTCTGGAATTATGCCCTTAAAAAAATAAATATTATTAAACTGGATAAAGTTTAATAAAGTACCAAAATCGTACAAAATATTTTTTGTTATCGCTCCTTTACCTTAGCTCTCTCTCTCTCTCTCTCTCTCTCTCTCTCTCTCTCTCTCTCTCTCTC
Organism: Trachelipus rathkii; assembly: GCA_015478945.1. NCBI lineage: Eukaryota > Metazoa > Arthropoda > Malacostraca > Isopoda > Trachelipodidae > Trachelipus > Trachelipus rathkii. The sequence goes on from JABUQX010042920.1 coordinate 6,806, forward strand.
TCTCTCTCTCTCTCTCTCTCTCTCTCTCTCTCTCTCTCTCTCTCTCTCTCTCTCTCTCTCTCTCTCTCTCTCTCTCTCTATATATATATATATATATATATATATATATATATATATATATATATATATATATATATATATATATATATATATATATATATATATATATATATATATATTTATATATATATATATTTATATATATTTCGTTATATACAAAATATATATATATATATATATATATATATATATATATATATATATATATATATATATATATATATATATATATATATATATATATATATATATATATATATATATATAACCTAATATATATATTACACAACATATTTTCTTTTAAAAGGAACATTAAATTTGAAATAATGGACTTCATCATTAATAAAATAAATTGACTTTTCATTCTTTTTTTAACCTAATTTAATTTTACCCTAATCATGAAAAATTTAAACAAAATTGTAAATACTTTACCTAAAATTTTATGACTAAGAAAAACGCGGGACATTCAATTCACATGAACCATATAGGTATATATATATATATATATATATATATATATATATATATATATATATATATATATATAGATATATATATATATATATATATATATATATTTATATATATATATATATATACATACCATATCAGATATAATATATATATATATATAT
>JABUQX010042920.1:12500-17500 GCA_015478945.1 Trachelipus rathkii
CCCGAGTTTTGAAGGAGGGTGCTTCCGTGCTGCCCCCCCCTCGTTCAACAAATTCTCTATGCCTCAACACTAGCATTTTCCTTCAGTGTTGAAAGCACGCACATGTACCTATTCCGAAAAAAGAAGCCGCTCTGATCCTTCAAACTATCCTTATAGCCCTCACTTGTATTCTATGTCAAAGATCTTTGAAACCCTTCTCAACTCTCACTTCTTAGACCATCTGGAATCTCATTCCTCTTCTTTCCGATCGCCAGTACGGCTTTCGGCGCTCGAAGTCTGGCGATATACCTTCCTATTTAACAGATTTATGGTTTTCCGCCCTTAGGAACTACGGGGAAACTTGCGTGGTGGCGCTTGACATATCCAAAGCATTTGACCGGGTATGGCACACGTCACTGCTCTCCAAGCTCCCCTCCTTTGGGTTTCCTCCTTCTCTTTGCTTACTTATGTCTAGCTTTCTTTCAAATCGCTCAATATCGGCTGTTGTTGATGGGGCGACTTCTTCTTCTTTTTCTATCAATAGTGGTGTTCCTCAGGGTTCTGTCTTATTTCCTACTTTATTCCTGCTTTTCATTAATGATCTTCTCACCTGCACATCTAACTCTATCCACTCATTCTTCAACTAATTTCAATTCTGCTCCCTCTTTTACTTCTAGAATTGCCTCTCGTCTTAACCTTTGATTCTATTCTCGCTGATCTGGACAGAATTTCCGGGTGGGGTCGTCTCAACCTTGTGAAATTTAATTCTTTAAAAACCCAACTTCTACAAATCTCCCTCTCTAAGACACCTTCTAACTTTCCTATCTCTTTCGACGGTTCTCTCGTCTCTCCTGTTGACAACATAAACATTCTTGGCCTTAACATAAACAAAAAAATGTCTTGGAAACCTCACATTACAACGGTTGCTAGGGCGGCCTCAAAGAAACTGGGAGTTCTGTTTAGACTGCGAGACTTTTTTTCCTCTTCTCAGTTGCTCCAGCTATACAAGGGTCTCATCCGCCCTTGTATGGAGTACTGCTCTCATATCTGGGGGGCTCTGGTTTCACCCGGCTTTTGGATAGGGTCAAGTCAAAGGCCAAAAGGCTTATAAACTGTCCTGTACTTTCTAGTTCACTTGACCTCTATCTTTGCGGCGCGATGTTGGTGCTTTATCTCTTTTCTATAGGTACCGTAGCGGCAAGTGCTCGAGGGAACTTTCCACTCGCGTACCACCACCTTTACGACGCCCACGAAGCACAAGGGGTGCTGTGTCGGCACACGAGTTTTGTGTTGATATTAGTAACTCCAGACTTGTTCGCTGTGGTGCTTCCTTCTTTCCTGCCACCTCTGTTCTGTGGAATTCTCTTTCATCTTCTGTGTTTCCTACTCAATTTAATCTCCCTCACTTTAAAGCCTGCGTCTGTGCTCATCTACGTAATTTGGATATTGAAATGTTTAATGAGTTTAACACCCCCTCCTTTAATAGGGCTCTGCCCGAGAGTGAGTGAGATGTAAAAAAAAATATATATATATATATATATATATATATATATATATATATATATATATATATATATATATATATATTATATATATATATATATATATATATATATATATATATATATATATATATATATATATATATATATATATATATATATATATATATATATATATATATATATATATATATATATATATATATATATGTATTTATATACGGATATATATATATATATATATATATATATATTATATATATATATATATATAACATATATATATATATATATATATATATATATATATATATATATATATATATATATATATATGCGATATGAAAAACAAATTCCTGATAAACGGTGTGAAGAGAACAGATGAAAAGGGACGGTGAAAAAATCGTGATATATATATATATATATATATATATATATATATATATATATATATATATATATATATATATATATATATATATATATATATATATATATATATATATATATATATATATATATATATATATATATATATATTACCTTATCAGTAGATAAGAAACTGGAAAACGTTTGAAAATTTATTGTGAAACCGCCATAAAGGCTCTTCAGTATCATCCTTTGCCGTATCAAATATGTTTCCAGGTAGAATAAATATTGTTGGAAAGAATGATAAAACAAACAGACACAGATTCATATAACTATATAAATATATATATATATATATATATATATATATATATATATATATATATATATATATATATATATATATATATAAATATATATATATATATATATATATATATATATATATATATATATATATATATATATATATATATATATATATATATATATATATATATATATATATATATATATATATATAGAAGAGAGAGAGTTTTTTTTTTTTGTAGAAAATGTTACAAATGAAAACAAGCTCATATATTTATATATATATATATATATATATATATATATATATATATATATATATATATATAATATATATATATATATTAGTGATACAGGTAACATCCGGCCGGAGAGCCGGAGGCCGGAGAATGAAAATTTTAATTCCGGCCGGAGGCCGGAGTCTCCGGCCAGAGAATAAAATTTACATTTATACTTACCTTATATATGCTTACCTTATTTATACTTACCTTATATACCTCTCAAGCGATAATAGTAAACCTGAGTGTCTTTTGTGTGCTAATGGGAATACATTACTATCAAGAGCAAAGAAAGGTTCAAAATATAGCACAAAACCTTATAGTTATCTTGAAAAGAACATAAACACATATTTGAAGATAAATATCTGAATCTTCAAGAGGAAAAGTGGCAGAAAAAAGAAAACATGATATCACAGACACAGCAGATGATGATCCATGTCCATCCATATCATCAATTTCTACCTCTATTAAAAAAAGATTTCTTCAGCCTGCACTGTTTGAAATAACAGAAAACAAAGATTTGGGACATTAATGATAGAAAAAGCACAGAAATTCATTTCAAAATTAGGGAAATGATTGCTGTGGACAATCTGCCATTTTCTTTTGTAGAAGACATTGGATTTAGGAGGTTAATAAATCACGTATGTCCACAATATAATATTCCATCAAGGAGGTACTTTTTAGAAGAGATTATCCCAACAATATATAAAAGGGTAAAAAACAAAATAACACTTCAGCTGCAAGAAATTCAAGCAATATCATTAACGTCTGATATTTGGACTTACTCATATTAGTCATATAACAATGAAGGCTTTATAAGTATGTCAGGGCATTGGATTGATAAAGATTTTCAAAGGAAGAATGGAACATTACAAATCAGTAGTTTTAGTGTTTCTCATTCAGCAGAAATATGTCTAAAATGTGAGGAAATACTTAAGAGCTGGGATTTAAAAAAAGAAAATATTCATATTGTCCTAACAGATAATGCATCAAACATTACAAAAGGTATGAGAGCGACAGGTGTTATAAATGAGACATGTTTTATTCATTCCTTACAGCTAGTAATACATGATGCTATATTTTCTCAAAAATCAATTAAAGATTTAATTACTTTATCTAGGAAAATTGTAGGTCATTTTAGTAGATCACCAATTGCTGCAACTAAGTTAACTGAAATTCAAAAATCTCAAAATTTGCCAATACAAAAGCTTATCCAAGGTGTGGAAACAAGATGGAATTCATCATATTATATGCTGCAAAGGATCATAGAACAAAAAATTGCAATTACTATATATTCTTCAAATTCGAAAAACAATCTAGATATCTTAAATGCAAATCACTGGAAGCTAATGGAGAATATATTTAGATTGCTACAACCATTTGAAGAATTAACTAAACGAGCGATTGATGATGATGTAGATTTATCTTTTGTTATACCTGCAGTTAATGCATTGCAAAAATATTTAGCAAAAACTTGGAAGGATAGCGGTGTAAAAACTATGAAAGATGAACTTTTAAATTGTTACTGAACGTTTTGGTACCATTAAAGAGAAGAAACTTTATGTACTTGCAACAGTTCTAAATCCACAATACAAATTAGCTCCTTTTGATATTATTGATCAGAATAAAATAAAATTTATGCTCAAAGAAGAAGTAAAACTTTTTATCAAAGCTAAAGAAAGCATTACATTAAGTTCAGATTCTGATGAACAAAATGATGATAAAAATGATCAGTCTCATACAGATTCACATGAAGAATCTGAAAATGAAACGGCAGGTATTGAGAAGGAAACACATTCAATTTTCAGGAAGTACTTTGATGACATGATACAAGAAAAATAGTCAGAAAAAAATGAAGAATATTCAGATACAATCAAATCAAGTGGAACTGATCAAAGGAGAAAAAAGTTAAAATGCAAACGTAGAAGCAGCAGTGAGAGAAAACAACATGAATTAGAAAATACTATTCAAACTACTGCGGATAAATATTTTGCAGCACCACTTATGGAACGAAAATCGGATGCTGATCCACTGTTATGGTGGAAAGAAAGAAAAGCTCTTTATTTATCCTGATTGCATCTTACCTGAATTAGCTAGGAAATATCTCTCTGCTTCACCTTCAAGTGTATTTAGCGAGAGAATGTTTAGCCAAGCAGGAAATATTTATACAAGTAAAAGGAATCGTCTTTCTCCAACACTAGCTGATCAGCTCCTGTTTCTTCATCATAATTTAAGAGCATTTGATTTTAAATATTAGAGAATGGTTACCTAAATAGCAATGCATAAACTATTTAACTTTCCTTTCACTGACTTTGTGTTTAACAATATAATTTAATTTTCTCAAAAAATTCTATTGTGATACTCTATACCAGGAGTGTCAAACACGCGGCCCATGGGCCGCATACGGCCCATCAAGCTTTCCCATGCGGCCCAACCCATGACAGTTTAAAATTTTTCAAGATAATTTATTTTGAACTTTATCAAATTATTAATCAATTAAATGCGTATATATATATATATATATATATATATATATATATATATATATATATATATATATATA
>JABUQX010042920.1:25000-31127 GCA_015478945.1 Trachelipus rathkii
TCTCCGTTAGTCTTCTACGGCTACAAATTCAAGAAAATCTCTCTAATTTTTAAAGACTGAGTCTCCACATACAACCTAGCGCATAAGTCATTTTGTTTCATGTTTTTGATTTCTGCTCGTCATCCGCGAGACGGAAATAACATGTTAGCGTTATTTAACGTTGCTTCACAAATTTTTGTTCTTTATAAAGCTCCACAAATTTCAATTAACTCGTTTTGAATTGAAGGACTAGTATATAAGATATCTGAGGCGATTTCTTTAAGGTGTTCCAGTAATAAATGATCGCCAAGATCCGACGTGAAAATCTTAACAAACTGCTCTATAATTGCGATCACTGCATTATTATCCAACACATACCTGAGACTGCATCCTTTCCCACGCAATGGCTATCCCTTGTTTCCCACAAAACTGATATCTTTATAATCGACTCAATTTTAGCCTATTTTCTCAGCCTGTATTTGTAAATTACTATCAATTTGCTTTACAATATTATACGAGGTGCCTTTTAGCAATATGTAAAAAATTATCTGCTAATAGACGCCACGTTTTTAGTGGTACTCCGTTTTTTCTAAGTACAAAGTTTCCCTAATGGCTATCTTATAATAGTGCAAATTTCTCATGAACACCAACGCCAGTAAACTGGTGTCCGCCTTTTCCTACGCCAGATCTAGCAAAAAAAGCCGCATATTTTTCACAGAAAAGCTCCTCTGCATGCGAGAATAAATAGCCATGGAATTAAAAATCATTAAATTGAAAATCTTAAAATTTCTCTCTCCAATTTTTAGGAAATTGTATAGCTTGGGAAGGGGCTCCAGGAGGATTTAATAGAAGCTCCGTTGCTTTGATCAATCGATATGTTGTTATTCACATATAAGCCTGACTATCTAAGAACAATGACCTACTTACTCGTTTCTAAGAAAAGATTCTAAGAAGAGCTTATGCCAGGCGTAGGATGTTGATAGAAATAAGTAATTTTTGTCAAAGAAAAGTGATTTTGATATTTTTTACCAATTATAAAATTAAAAAACATCATTAATGAAATCATTACCATTTCTTTAAATAAAATTTAAGCTCTTTTTTCTTTATTAAATAATTATAATAAAAAAGAAAACGGGAAACGCTAAACGGACGACTGTGCTAAAATGAAAGATAGGAAAATGAAATTGAAAAGGTTTGTCGGAAAAGTTTTAAAGAATCATTTGTATATATATATATATATATTATATATATATATATATATATATATTATTATATATACTAATATATATAAATTAAATAGTGATACTATATAATATATAGTATATATATATATATCTATATAATATAATAGAGAGAGAGAGAGAGAGAGAGAGGATTAATGAGTGGCTGAGGGAAACTGGTTTGAGTATAGAAATAAAAAAAGTTCGGGATCAAAAAATTTCGTGGGGGTTCTGACCTCCCAGAACACCACCCCAGTTACGCCCCTGTAAGATATATATAATAAATAATAATATAATACTATATATATATATTATATATATAATATATAGATATATATAATATATATATATATATTATATTATTATATATATATATATATATATAATATATATATATAATTATAATACTATATAATATATATATATATATATATCTATAAATATATAACATATATAATTATTTATAATAATTTCGTAATTAATGTAAATATACACTGTCAGTTCATGTACATTTATTCTAAAGGAATAATTTTCTTATTTTAATTTTTTTTTAATATTTTTGACAAAAAAAATTATGGAAGAAATTAAAATTCAAAAATTTTAATTTAAACTTCAGAAAGAAAAAGACATTAAATTTTATTGCTTTGTTTTATTATATAAGATACTATTATTGATTATTATTATTATTATATCTATATTATTATTATTATATTATTATTTATATTAGTTATTAGTTATGATTATTATTATTCATTATTATTATTATTATATTAATTATTATTATTATTATATATTATTATTATTAATAATTATTATTATTATATTAGTAGTAGGAGCGGCATATTGGACCCCGTAGCTCCGCCCACTTTTCGACGAAAAACCCACCTGACCTTTTTTTGACCTTTTCTGACCGCGAACTTTTTTGAGCTCGAATTTTTTCTGACCTTACCTTTTTGGGCCTTTACTTTTTGGCCTTGACTTTTTTTCGACACCTTGGTCTTCCATGGGTCATTTTTGGCCCCACGGTATTTTTTGAGAACCTAATTTTTTGAGAACACCCTAATTTTTTAGAACCCTAATTTTTGAGAACCCTAATTTTTGCAAACCTTCGAAGAAGGGTTGCGCCAAACGTTGCGTCAGCAACCGTTGTAAGTATATGGCCCCCCTATTTTACGCCCCCTATATTTTTCTGGACGCATGGGTCAAATTTGTGGCCACGGAAATTTTTGGTCCTTACCCAATTGGTCTGCCATGGGTCAATTTTGGCCCACGGTAATTGTTTGGCTAACCCTGGGTCTTCCATGGGTCAATTTGGGCCCACCCTACTTTTTCAAACACCTTTGATCTTCCATGGATCATTTTTAGCCCACGGTAATTTTGGTCATCCGGTCAATTTGGCCCACGGTAATTTCTTGGCTAACCCTTTGGTCTTCCAGGGGTCAATTTGGCCCACCCTAATTTTTCGGCCATCCCTTTGGTCTTCCATGGGTCTCATTTTTGCCCCACGGTAATTTTTGACCACCCTTTGGTATTCCATGGGTAAAATTTTTGGCCAACGGTAACTTTTCTCGATCTTCCCTTTAGGGCTTAGCCTATTTTGATGTCTTAACCTTTGTTTGACCAATGATATTTGCGACCTAACCTACCATATACCATTGGGTCAGTTTGCCCACGGCGAATTTGGGTCTTCCTTTATGGGGCTTAGCCCGATTTTTTGAATGTTTACCTTGTTTGAGCCATATATTCTCGTCCGTTAACCTTGACATATACATGGGTCAAATTTTGACCCACGGTAATTTTGTCCTTCCTTTAGGGCAGGGGTGGGGATGTCTTTACATTGTTTGACCGTGATATTTCGGGCTTGACCTTGCCATATACCATGGTTCAATTTTGACCCACGCTAACTTGATGGCTTTGGGGTTCCCAATCACCGTAAAGAGTATCTAGTGATGTGTACTATTAGTGTTCTAGTGAGTAATAGATTGAGTTGCCAGGTGAGTGCAGCGGTGAAGTGCCAAGTGAGGTGCTCAAAGTGAGTGCCAATGGAAGTGCCGGAAGTGAGTGCCAATGAGTGCCAAAGGAGTCCACATAAGTTGCAAGCTGATGTGCGCACATAGTGCCACCTGAGTGGCCCACTTTTTTTCACACAGTCCTTTTCTCAGCCGTCCACTTGAGCTAGTAATAGCCCTAATATGGTGTCTACCCCTAGGTTATAAGTATGAGGAAACGATTGGTGTATATTACAAGTTGCTAGGAGGCTTCCTACTGAGTTAGTCTTTTTCAAACACTTATACACACTATGTATTATACCTACATTCACTATGACACTTATACACAACTATGTACAGCTTATAAGCACTTACACTCTCCTTAGACACTTACATTAAACCACATACACTTACACTCACCCCCCACACACAGATCCACTTACACTTACACTCAACAACTCGATGATTTGAATGCCGTCACTTGATGCCTCAGCTCTTGATGCCTCAACTTTGACTGCCCGCAGCATAAATGCCTCAAAGCAATATGGATGCCTCAACTTTGAAGGTTCATCTTTTGATGACTCATCTTGTGATGACGTCATTTTGATCTCATCTTATAGTTGATGATTCATCCTTTGGAATGAAACATCTTTGATGGCTCATCTCTAACCCCACATCATAGAACAGAAGTTAAATTAAGTCTTCACTTGGGTATAAGCTGCCCACCAGGCCGCAGCAAGCCCCCTCCCGCAAAGGATGGAGGCCCCGCACACCGCAGGTGCGACCCGCCGCGCGGTGAAAAATATATTATACTATAAGTTCAATTCATTTATTTCATACTTAAAACATTTTTTAATTATTAAAAAACATTTTCGCGAACCTAAAACGGTAACTCATTACAGACATCTAACTAAAGACATATATTTTTATTAACATTACATTTACTAATACTTTTTACTTAATACTTTTTTAAAATTTATAAATTTTTAAAAAATTGTATGTAAGAAGAAAAAAACCAGAGTGGCTGATGATATATAAGCATTTTATTTTACTACAACTGTATCGAAATTGTATTAAAACCATTAACATTAACATATTCCTAAATCAGTCAATCGTAAATCAATAAAGGTGTAACCTAACACCAAAGGGGTTAATATGCTTTGATTTTAGCTGACTTTACTGGCTAAACTCATGTTTTATCGCTTTACTCGTGTTTTATCTGTTTTAACTTATATGTTTACTGCTTTAACTCACATATTTATAAACTTCGCATACCTTAAGAAGCCAGTAAATCAGTAAGTCGAATAGAGTTTACCTAAACACCTAGTGGGGATTAGTATGCTTTTTTGTTTTTACTGCTTTAACTCAATGTTTTACTGCTTTACTCATGTTTTACTGCTTAACTCATATTGTTTGACTGCTTTAACTCACATATTCATAACATTACATACTTAAGGCAGTAAATCAGTAATCAAAGATAGAGGTTTACCTAAACACCAAGGGGGATAGTATGCTTTGTTTTACTGCTGACTGCTTTAACTCATGTTACAACTGCCTTATAACTCATGTTAAACTGCTGTAACTTCTGCTTTACTGCCTATACTTTCTGCTTTACTGTTTAATTTCTGCTTTACTGCTTTAACCATATGTTTTATAACATTATGTTTTTATTTGTTTTAATAAACTTTATTAATTTATTTAATATTATTTTTATTAATTTTTTATTTATAATTTTATTATTTTTTATTATTTTATTTTTATTATTTATTATACTTAGTGTTAATTTACTTCAGGCCTATTGTAATTATTACTTAGAACACACATACACACACACGACACAACACACACACACACACACACACACACACAATAACACACACACACACACTTACACTTTACACACATTCACTAATGACACTTATACACACATCACTATTACACTTTACATTTACCCATACAGCACATTCACTATATACTTAATAACCATTCACTATGACACTTACACTGTATACACACATTCACATGATACTTATAGCACAATTCACAGACACTACATGTATCCATAGACGACTTAGCATGTACACGACAACTCACAACAATTACTACCACTCAACAGATTATACTGTACAACAAACACAAAGTTACTTACACACACAGATTTTACTTACACGCACACAGATTAACACACACACCACACACACACAGCAACACACACACACACATACCACAACGACACTCAAGTACACATAAACGGTATATAATTTATCTAAAACATTTTATGTTGTATTAAACACGTACATTTATATACTCATTCAAATATAAACTAAAATTTTCAAAGTTTCTTAAAACTTCTTTAATAAATCAATCATAACTTGAACAAAGAATTATATAACTTTAATACTTTTGTTATAAATTTTATAACTATCAAGTTTTAGAAATAAATTTACTAAAATTTTATGAAATTTTATTAAAAACAATATATTCTTACGTACCTAAAGCAATAAATCAGTAAATAGTAAGGTCAGCCCCAGCACCCCTCTACATCAAGCTCATCAACGTTCTGTTCGAGAGCGTACGGCTTACATCATCTTTTAGCCCCATGTACATAAGTATAAATAACAAAAAGTTCTCTCTGCTAACATAACATGGTATTTTATAAAATCATTCTAAGTTTTATTTTAAAAATAACATTATTCACTTACATTTATTATATTCGATGTAACTAAAAATATTTCAAAAAGTTTTTAAAGTAATTCGGGTTTCTTTTAATATCTTATTATTATTATCTATGTTCATTGACAATCCATCACGAGAAACACAACAACCCACACTCTTACAGATACGAAACTGACCTCTCTATGTAAAATGTGTTAAATACTTTAGGTCTAAATTTAGGATAAAATCCTTTTTGTAACCCGGGCGATTTAAGCCTAAGTTCCA
>JABUQX010042921.1:0-17500 GCA_015478945.1 Trachelipus rathkii
ATATATTATAATATATATATAATGTAAAAACAAAAACTAATTTATATGAAATAAAATTATATACCCCTACATAAAAAAAAAATGGGGGAAAAATTATAAACTGCTTTCTTAAAATTTTTTTATTTATTATTACATTTAATTCAAGGGTTCAAATATATGTACCTACTCCAATTAACCCTAGTGGAGTATACTAACTACTCGAGCTACGTAAAGGTGACTAATTATGAGCCTAATCTGGGATATACCCGCTAAATATTTATACAGTTATACATACTCTATCAAGTACGCTGAGACCTTCGAGTGCAATAAGTGAGTAGGTAGGCAATAAATAAATAAAAAGCTTATTTTCCTCAAAAATAATAAAAAAATCTTGACAAAAAAATATATATCAAATTAGGGGAATAAAAGAAAAAAAAAAAAAAATAAATAAAAATAAATAAAACAAACCAAAGTACATTACGAGTCATAGGTAATAACGTATAAAGATAATGCATTATAAGTATTAGAATTTTATTTATTTGTAAACTAACACACACACTAACTAACACACACACACCACACAATATACATATATATTATATACACACACACAACTACACATACCTACACACAACTACAACAACAATAATATATACACATCTATGGCGCTATCTGAACTCCGTTCTGTGAAAAAATTACGAGGCGCTGGTATGCAAAATGTTGCCACCCTGAAATAAACCTTCTTTATAAATATTTATAAGAAATTAGTTTCATTATTCTGGGGTTACTTTTATTAAAAAAAACTTCTATCACTTGCAAAGTTTTTTTAGCGGAATATCAACTATACATTAAACAAAATTCAGTAACATTATTATTTAATTTATAAATCTTTTATTTTATTTTATTCAAAAATCATTTTATAAATATATATAATATAAATTATTAATACATTTTTTATTCCCTTCTAAATAATATGTATATATTTAACCTTATAATACGTCTTTCACGCCTCTATATATTGATCCGGGAGGCCTATCTTTCAATGATATGATGATGGATCTAATCGATATCAAATATGAAACCAGATAAGAATATTATCTATAAATTATATAATTAACTATAGTGACATATGAATTTTATGTAGAGTATGGTTTAGTTATGTTTATTATTTATATATATATTTTATTATGTTAGAAAATATATTTTATTATTTCCATTTAAATATTATATTGAAGCGTTTATCCACATTATATATATATACTTCGCTTCAATCTGTTACAAGAATTGTTATTTATAAGATTATCCTAAATTTTTAAATACAGAATGATTCAATTTGCTTTCTTCAACTAATATCTGAAGTCGGAAAATTTCAACGAAATAATTATTTAGGATTATGTACCAATTATTATATATTGATGAATTAGGTATTATATTAAGTTGGTATTACTATTATTAGAGAAGTAAAGTAAGCAGAGTATTAATATGTGAGTACGTAGATACCCTTAAGATTCAGTGTTTATATGTTTTTTATCCGTCTTGCAAAATCGTTATTAAGTTATTCGCTACGATAATATTAATCCAGGTGATGTTAGCAATCTTAGCAGTATGTCACGTAGTATACGCATTCAATATGAGGTCGGATATATGACTTTTAACTTTTGTTGGAGGGTAGAGGAATACTTAATTATTTTTTTATTAGGAAGAAGGAGGAATGAGAATGTTAAGATTTGAGAGTGAAATTAGAAATTGGTGTGTATTTTATGGATAGGGAGTTATTTAATATTCTTATCATATCTCTAGTGTCATTGCTAATCTAGGAGAAACTACAGAGTAGATCAACACAGGAGAGAAAGGATATAGACAAACTCAGAAGAATGGCTGGGGTAACTATTTTTTGATGTGTGTTCTGCTATATGTTAAAGTAAGAAATTATAGAGATTATATGATACTCCATTTCTATACAGCTGAGCACTATAGATGTATACCTATATAGGAGAGAGTAGAAGTAATTGTTGAATAAAGTGATGAGGAGAAATAGGAAGCTTGTATAATTCATGATTTGAGGTGAAATGAGGTAGGGGTGAGTACATTATATAATATATATACGTAGAGTACTATCGGGAGATAAGGTAAGGTAAAAAGGTAAGGTAATCATATATAATTTAAAGTAATAGTAGGATATGTAAAACATTACAGTACTGCAACTAGAAAAAAGCATTCATTTCCTGAATATTTGTCATACTGTTATAGTATTGGTAGCATATCTTCCCAGTATGAAGAAATATAATATCCAAGTAATGATATTAGATAATAGATGTATAAGTAAGGGAGTGGAGTTGTGTATATTTTTAGATACTGTTCGTTAAAATTGTGTGAGTAATAGATGAATAGCACTATTTAACTATGAAGTATCATTATTCTATTGGTTACTATTCTATGAAATGTCAAGTGTAAAAGTATTTGTGTGTGTAGGGATAGAGTCTAGACGCATAATATATTCTATTCGTTAGACGTTATCTGTGCAAATTGGAGTCGTGAGTAGGAGTTGGTTAGTTGGAGTGTAACGTTAAATAATACCTGTCCCTATGAGCTACCAGTGTATTAAGTTACTCGCGAGTATGCGAGAAAACCGAGGCGAGAGAGAATGGGCTATCCGAGATTTTTCGGTGTTGTGTATCAATATCGCCGTATGTGTTGACACGTGGAGAAAAAAGTTGTGTTCTTCTCTAGCAGCGCGGAGAGAATAGCGAGAGAATAAAACATTAATAGTTCACACACAACCCTCACCACTGTCGAGCGGCATTAGGAGACTCTAGCCGCGCGAAAAGCAAACACACCTCCCTCTTCCACCCACGACACTTTAAATTGAGTTTCAAAATGTGAGGAGTGCGTTACGCGAGTCTCGTGGCGACTTACTTCCTTTTCTCATCGCACAGACTAAAACCCAACCTTCCCATACCCGGGAGAACTTAACAACATTGCAGTATAAAGGCGTTTCCCCCTCCAACCTCGATGCGTATTCCCCTACGTCTCGGCTCGTAGCCACCACCCCACTAAATTGCCCGTGTAAATTATCCATTTAGCACAATATTACCGATCATCTATATATACTATATATCTTCCTTATATATATATCCCTTCACCGAGCTTAACTTAATATCACGCATTAAATGCTTATTACCTCACCTACCTTTACCTCATAAAATCAGTAATTCCAGTCTTCCTTATTCATATCCACACTTATATCTAAACAAATTATCTATATGCACCCCTTCAGTGATACATATCATTAGTACTCGCATTGATAATGAATAAGGCCAAAACCAAATCTAACACAAATACAATATATATATATAACACAATCAAATAAAAACCCTACCAACATACCTATTCCACAGATCCAACTATTGGAGACCTTGTTTCCCAATATTTCCCTAACGAACCTAAGACTAAATAGAAGCTCTCCTTCTCCTACACAAAAGAAAACCAATTCAACACTCATTTATCATCTTATTTCTATACTATATTTTAACCTTTATTTCTCTCTCTGTTATAATATATAATATAGTTTTTTGGACCAACTTACTCAGTAGAAAAGTATATTTTTTCAAACCAAGTAGTAATTCGCGATAATAAACTCGTATACCCATTTTCAGCAGCGATTATGACAAACCTGGCATCACTTTATCGGTGTGCGAAACTAACATTTGGCTATGTAGCGGAAAGAATCAAGCTGTAACACTTATTTCTTATCTGATCATAAATTAAACTCTGCCTCTCTAGAGCACTAAATTTTATAAGGAGATCCACACCACTACAACGTATACCACCTTTTTCCACCTCGTAATCATAATATCATATTGGTAATTCTTATAAAGATATATCGTAAAGTAGCCACTTTCAGATATTGACAAATGAATAAGGAAATGTCGATATATATTTGATATTATACATATCATAAAAAATTGAGTCAAAACTTAGTCTGTCACACTCATTTGGAATCAGAAGATTATAGGACAACGATTCTTATATATATATATATATAATATATCTATAATTTTATATGTAATGAAACACATATTTCTACAAAAAATAAATATATCAGTAATCACAACCAATACACCAAAATGTCATATCAAATACGACGTATAGTATTATTTGAATTATCTTCACTTATTTTCTTGCTTACTCAACTAAATCCATCACGGTGAAAGATGAAGTACTAGATTGACAATATTTCTTTCGGCCACATGAAATACAGCTGACCAGAAGGAGTAATAAAAAAATAGTTGGTAAATGTTTTATGCGTATTATTTAAAGTAAAGGGATAAGGAAAAATAAAATAAAATATATATAATCTGGTATGAACTAGTAGAATCACATGAAATCCTAGGAGGTGTTATAATTTAAAAAAAAAATTTAGACATTCAAAGGCCCACATGAGTTGTTAAACAACGTTTAAAAATGTTTGAGTCAATTGGAAATTTGGTAACGGAAAAAGAAAATTGAATCTAATGATTCTAATAACAGTTATCATAAAAGTTTCAATCATTAAGGTTACAAAAAAGTCTCACGTATCACTAGTGAATGGTAAGTTTTATTTTTGTGCCTCATTTTACAGTAATGATGTAAAATGAGGCACAGAGAGTAGGAGTAGAAGAGAGAGTGTATATGATGTAATGAGAGAGAGTAGAAGCGAGCAAGAAGTAGAGAGGAGGGACGCAAAGAGTACGAGAGTAAGAGAGAGAGTAAGAGAGAGAGAAGATGATAAGAGAAGAGAGAGAGAGAGAGATGAAGAGTAAGAGAGAGAGAGAGAGAGAGAGAGAGAGAGAGAAGAAATATATATAGTATAGGGAAAGCGGTGTAATTGATAAGGTGAAAGTCCTTGCACCCACCTTTTCTAAAACTGCCCCAGGGATGCTATGCATACTGCGTAAAAGAACGACCAAACTCCCTTATAAAGCAACTGCATTGGTATGAAAAAATTTCTGATGACGAATCAGAACATCGTAGTTAATACATTTATGGACAAGCTTTAATTGATAAGGTAGAAAGATTAAAGAATGTGATCCTTATATATTTATATACTATAATATATTGAGAAAAACCACGAGAACGGAAATTATGACCAAGTAATAATTAAATATAAAAAGACAAATAACTACTTAAGTTTATGATTTCAAAAATGACGTTTAAATTTGTGTGGAAAATTATAATTATGTAGATTGATGAGGTAAGGGAGTTTTTGTGGCATTAGAAACATAAAGTTTAAATTACCTAATTAAAAATATGAGAAAGATCTGAGCAGTTGCCTACACATAGACACGTCCGAGATCAATAAACATCGGATGTTATGGAGCGATTGAAAAAAGACTTTTCAATAAAGTGAGAGAGAAATGAAGGGTTAGAGTTTCATATGTATGGCGTGTATAGTGTTTGTAAATGAGGAGGGTATGAGCACGTGGTTGAATATAGTGAGAGTAAGTGTCCATTATAACAGAGACACAAGAGGCTTAGAGCTACATTACTAATTAAATAGAGGAAGATCTGAGCAGTTGCCCCAAGACACGTCCGACAAACATCGGATGTTTGAAGCGCATGAGAAGACTTTCAAAGTGAGAGGAGAAATGAAGGGTAGTGTCATAAGCGTAAATGTAGAGAGGTAATGAAGTTTTAAATGAAAGTTCATTAAAGAAAAGAGTTGGGAGATGACATTGAGGAACACCACTATTCATTGACTTAAATGATGAACAGTTTGCTAAAGAACGACCGGAAAGGAACTAGCAGAGTGAACGAACGGAACGGAAAGGAACGGAACGGAAGGAACGGAACGGAACGGAGCTGAACGGAACGGAACGGAAATAGCAGATTGCATTACAGAGAGAATGAAAGATAAAGAAAAATTAAAGTTTACAAATGAAAGCTTGTGTGAAACTCTATTAAAATGCCGACGAAGAACAACAGAGGACTAAGAAGCAGAATAAAGGGAAAGAAGATCACCAGATGAGTGTTCATTATTGAAGTCATACTAACATTCAGTGGAAAGACTAGAGGAATTTAGATGCTCACAAACCTTCCTGTTAAGGATAGATTCGCAAGCTTTGGAAATAGCAAAGGTTAAAGGGATATGGCGATAGTCAAAGGGCTGAAAGTCAGAGGGTTGAGAGAGAACTCTTTTATCGACACATGTTGACTGGGTTTAAGCTTCCAGGAGAAAGGAAAGTAGAAGTTGATAGGCAGAGACGGAACGGCTTAGCAAGCCAAACTGCATGCTGGTAAGCAAATGTTTTCAGAACCCCAGAAATGACACCATAAAGACCATTCGCTTTCATTGAGCTTAGCTCAGGGAGACCTAAAATATCAACTTTTAAAGAAATTAAAATGCAAGGCATGAATGAGTTAGAGAGGAAGTGAAGAGCGAAGAATAGACCCGGAATCATCTAAGGTGGGATTATAAAGAAAGATAAGAGCAAAGAGTTCAACTTTTAGTAGATTATAAAATAGCAGTGGTACGTCGGATAAATGCAGAAAAAGAGGATTAAGCAACGTTAGAGATGACATTTTTTTTTTGCAAAAATGAAGGAGGAAACAGGGAATGTTTTTTGTGCCACTGTGAATGTATTCTGCAAAATTTTAGGATAATATATTTGATTTTAAATAGTCGAAAAATTAAGAATAGTCAGTTATGTTACGAAACATTTACATAACATATGAATTTAGTCTTAAATTGTCAAGAGAATCTAAGTCTTAAGATAGAAAATTCATTCCGACTCAAAATCAAAAGAATGAGACCAACAATGTCGTTGCCCAAATACTCATTACAACTACCCTTGGATGAATATTGAGAATAGATGCTGCAAGAGGGAACAAAATAGGATTTGCTATCAGAGCCCCCAAACCCTTGTGGGGTTTGGTATAAGAATAATAGGTAAGGACAAGTGGAAGAAAGGTGATGTTCAACAAAGAGGATATTAGATTAAAGACCATGAACCAAAACAACCTCATCAATCACAACAGGACGTCAACTCCCCAGTTGGAGATTAAGAACTTAATGGGTGAATGAGTGACTATTTTTGGAAATCGCCCGTATTGTCTTTTCAGAGAAGGTATTTCTTTTGCGTCATTTCTAAAAGCTGTAAAAGGCATATGCTGGTTTTATAGTGAGTGTGATGTGTGATAAAGGAGTGTATATTGGTCCAACCTATATATATATATATATATAAATATATTATATATATATATATATATATATATATATATATATATATATATATATATATATAATATATATATATATATATTATATTATATATATATATATTATATTATATATATATATATATATTATATATAGTGTATATTTATATATATATATATATATATATATATATATATATATATATATATAAGGTATTAGTTTGTTTGTTTGTTTGTTTTTTTGTAGGAAAACGACTTCAGAAATACAAATAAAATATGAAAATGTTCATGTATTTGAAAACTAAATTAAAAATCCACTCACTAAAATTTTGATTCTGAGTTTTCGAATTTTGAGATTCTGATTAGCAAAAAAAAAAAAAAAAAAAAATAAATAAATAAATAAAAAATAAATTAAAAATAAATAAATGTATGAGAATAAATTCTTTACAGAAGAGGAATAGACAAATCTGTCGAATAATTTGCTTTGTATGTGTTTAATATACAATAATTATTTAATTTATTAATATATTAATGTACCTAATTATTTATTTCCCAATTAGTTTGCTATGGTTAACATGATAGATATTTAACTATCTATTTGTACATACTTGTAATCTTTTGAGACTAATTAATTTTGTGTTAAAGGTTTATTAAATGCTGTTTTTAGTTAACAGATATTGAAATTGGAGAATACAATGAGGATCTTCAGTGCGTCAATCTTCGTCAGCCTGTTCCTTTCTCTTACCAATCGATACCTGATCCTCACAAGCAGACACTCGAACAACCGTTCGCTGTTTGCTTTCTGGAGGAATCGGTAAGTACCAACCAAACAACAAAATGATTTTAATATTACACTTCATATTATATCTTTGAATTCTTTGATACCTTTGATATATTGAATATCTTTGAATTTCCAATCTCGGGATTGAGGCTATGTGGTGAGAATAACATAACATTACATCTTTGAATTAGTCTCAGTTTTGATATAATTAAATATTTTTTCGTTCGAAAAGGATCATGTAATGGACGTTCCCCAATCGGAACCTGAATTCATTACGAACATTAGGAAATCCATCGTAGAAATGTTGAGACTCGAGCCCATTTTGGCCAATCTTGGAGGCATCAAAGGTGATCAGCTTTCCAAATACATTTCTGGTGGTAAAGCTCCAGAAGCTTTTACAGTTGAAGAGGAATCAATCCTGGGAAGATGCGAGAGCGAATACACTATAGAGAAATTAGAACTACATGATCTTCAGGAAGAGAAAGAAATCATTGAGAAACACTTGAAAGAGGATGTTCAGTCTAAGGCTTCCCCTCGAAGTCGGACTTCAAACATCCCAAAACTTAAAGATGAATACTACAGACTTGAGAGATCAATCAATTTTGACAAATGTCATGACATTGTAATTCAACAGGTAAGCATGTACTCATGTCTGGGGCCAAATAATATTCCACTTGCAGATATATGTAGTCTCCCCAAGTTGAAATATTTTTGGTTTATTCACAAATTTTATCAACAAATCAAATCAAATTTTGCAGCATGCCGGTGGAGCAAACATGTCTCACGAGGGATATTCATTGTTTAGATCAGTTCATTCAAGATCTTCCGTGTCAACCTACATTCTTAAAGGTCATCCAGGATCCTTCAGAGTTGAAAGGGCATTAGTCGAGGGTGATGTTATTCTCAATCCATTTGGCTTCAAAACTGAAAAATTACAAGCATCAACTAATCAGGTAAATAACAACTAATCATCTAAATTAATAGTATACGATACTATAATAATACTATAAAACTGATACTATAATACCATAATCCTTCTCTACAATTTCATGATGAATGATGTGTGATTGCATTACATTCAATGAATAAATAAATAATTAGAAGTGATTTTTTATTTTAGTTGACGTTGTAATCTTTTATCGGGTTAAATTATTCTTTTGTTTCTTAATTCATTGAAAGCCTAAAATAAATAAATAAGTTTTTGTTAATTTCAGACATTGATACTCGAAAGTGCTCAAAGAATTAGAAAATCAATGATTTTACCCACATCGGTTCGTCCTGTTACGAGTTGGAGATACGAAGTTGCCTCACCGTTCAACCCACCCGAGGGATACAGGAAACAGTGGGTCAATTACCACGACGAGGTAGAAAAAATGTTTATTACTATCAATGTTGCAAAATGTGAAATTTATTATTTTTATCTTATTCTTTTGTTTTTTAATTAAAAATTATTTTTTTTTGTCTTTCAGAATGACAAATATTATCCAGTATCTCTTCTTTCTTCTGCTGGTATTCCTCTTTCCAGTCAAGATATTCAACAATATCAGGTAATTAAATAATATGTAAACTAATTATTTTATGTGTTTCTCAAAATAGGTATTGAAATACTAAAATTCCTTTCCTCATTTAAAAATGATTTTTTTTTCATATGACTAATGATAGTTTACAAATTCCACACTACAGACAACCGTACTTGAGTTATTGTCTGAAACAGTGCAAGAACTTTACTCTGAACCATCGTCTCCCTCATCCGAAGACCCATCTCCAACAATGACAAAGACATCTTTAGCCACTACACGCCTTCATGCTATGACCCAATTTATGAGAGTTCTCCCAATTGATAAAATCAGAGAAATATTCTCAACGACATTCCAAAACAAGGATGTTGAGAGTCTACGAAAACAGTAAGTGTGAAACAATCGAGTATATTAGTCTTACAGAGAAGGTATTATTAAATCTTCCTGATAATCCTTCCTACCAAAAAAAATCTTCAGCACGTTTTTTATTTGGCAAAAGTTAAATTCAAATATTAGAAATTGTTAATGGAGTTTAAAGAAGCTAAGGATTCTTTTTCATTAGAAAATAGGGATTGTAAATGAAAAAATCAAGACAAAATAATCTTAATCATCCGAATTCCAAGTTTTGTAACTATAGTTAAGTAAATGAGTTCTTAATGTACTTTATCAACAGGAAGTTTTTGATTGATGTTGCTGCCGCTTCAGGAGCCTCTGCCCCAATTAAGGTACTTCTCGAGAAGATGGAGAAACAAGAATTATCTCCCCAGAGGATCGCCTCCATCTTTTTCACACTTCCAAACAACTTGTATTCTCCTTCTGTTATTCCAGAACTAATGGCAAGTTTAATGTGCTTTCATTCTTTGCTTAGTATTGTGGAAGTGATTTCCTTTTGTGTTTAAAATTATTTAAATTCTTTGCAGGAATACGTCAAACGTCTTGATATTGAAACAAATCCACTTTTGACTTCATCCGCTCTTATCAACTTTGCTAGCTTGGTCGAAAGGGTCTGTATCAACTACAGGAAATTCAATTATTCAATTCCATACGCCCTCTTTGGAAGGGAAGGTTGTGGTCCTTCCATTCTTAAAGATTTACTTCCATTTTTAGAAGAGAAAGCTAAGGTGCTTATTCATGTGTGGCATGTGATCACCTATTTTACTTATCTGAACGTTGAAATATTTTTTTCCTAAAATAATATCAAATTCTTCTTAATCGTTTGTTTTTTTATCTGAATTGTATTCCAGTCTGCTTCTAAATCCCACGAGAGAGCCATTTACCTTCAAGCCATAAACAATCTAGGAAGTCCTGAGATCATTCATGTTTTGAAGCCTTTCATCTACGGTAAAATTGATAAAAATCTTCAAGTGAGATCTGTGGCCATCTACGGACTTTCTCGTCTACGATTGTCAGATTCAGCTAGAGAAGCAGTATGTCCTCTCGCTATTTCATCGTTAATAATAATAATAATAATAATAATAATAATAATAATAATAATAATAATAATAATAATAATAATAATAATAATAATAATAATAATAATAATAATAATAATAATAATAATAATAATAATAATAATAATAATTAATAAACAAGCCTTTGGCTTGCTCCTAACGGAGCAAGGCTTGTCTATTGAGCGGAGGTGGGCTATATATATATATATATATATATATATATATATATATATATATATAAGTACTTATATATATATATATAATATATATATATATATATTATATATATTATATTCATATTTAAATGTTAAATATATAAATAATATATATATATATAAGTATCTATATATATATATATATATATATAATATATAAATATTATATATTAATATATATTATACGGAGATGTTGTGCGTAAGTTTTGATAAAGTTTTTTCAATAATCACGTTGAAATAAACTAAAAAATTTAAATAAGTGGAATTTAATATAAATCATTGTTTTTACATTCAAAAAAAAAAGCGAAAAAAATAAGCTCATTTTTATAGCAAATTAAAGTCCATTCAACAAAAGGAAACGAATTTGGAACGTTTTTTGGCATGTTTAATAATAATAATAATAATAATAATAATAATAATAATAATAATAATAATAATAATAATAATAATAATAATAATAATAATAATAATAATAATAATAATAATAATAATAATTTCATGTTCAGGTGTTTGAAACTTTGATGGCAATTGTTGATAACACACAAGAACGGTCAGAACTTCGACAGGCCGCATTTTGGACTTTGGTCAAGTGGCACCCGAGTGCCTCGTGGTGGCAACGAATGGCAAGGTCGACCTGGAGAGAACCTTCAAGGAATTTGGCAACGTTCATTGCTCTCACTGTTGAAAGCCTAGCCAAATCTGGAATTTGTCCACATCTTATACACCAGTAAGAATAAGCTCCCATATATATATATATATATATATATATATATATATATATATATATATATATATATATATATATATATATATATATATATATATATATATATATATATATATATATATATATAGTATATATATATATATAGTATATATACTATATATATATATAATATATAGGTAAGTTATTTCGTGTCTGTGTATCTACTTTCGATTCCCTTCTTCCTGGAAAGCTTGCATTTCATTGAGCCTGTTTTGGAAAAAGGGAACCCCCTTTCATGCCGAAAAGGGGACCCCTCTTAATCCGGAAAAAAGGGGACCCCTTATCTCACCCTAAAACTACTTCTATGCCTTATACCTCCGTTTTTTTCTAAAGTTTTCGAATCTCCCCTTAACAAGAACTAAGAAGCTTTGAAAGCATCTCAATTCTCCAAATCTTATCTCTGAGTGCCAGTTTGGCCATCGTGAGAAACGTTTTCCTTGGCACTCTTCTTTCCCTTCTTCCTGATTCTTGGTCCTCAGCCTTTCGGCATTTCGGTGAATCTCTTGCCATAGCGCTTGACATATCGAAAGCTTTTGATAGAGTCTGTCACTAAACATTGATTTCTAAACTTCCCTCCTTCAGTATCTTTCTTCTCTCTGATTTTCTTTCCGGTCGATCTATAGCAGCAGCTGTTGTAGACGACCACCGTTCATCCTTTAAATCAATAAAAAGTTGTGTTCCTTGGGGTTCTGAACTATCCTTAACTCTTTTTCTACTTTTCATCAACGACCTTCTCTCTATTGCTTCCTCACCTATTCACTCCTATGCCGATGAATCTACCCTTCAATACTCTTCTTATTTTGAAAGATATCAAATCCAACAGCGGGGGGCTCACGCTAGGGGGGCCACCTTGGAGCAACTAACTTCTGACCTTTCTCTAATTTCTAATTGGGGCATTGAGGATTTGGTTGTTTTCAATGAATCAAAAACTCAATTCTTTTTTCTTACTACTCGACATACTGTTCCACACAACTGTAACATCTTCATCGAAAACACGCAACTCAAACCTTCTATTGTCCTTAATATTCTTGGTGTTTCTTTTCCTCGAATTGGGAGGATCACATTTTCTCTCTTTTTAAACAAGATCCTAAGAGTTTTGGTAACCTGAGACGCCTTCGAAATTTTTTCACCCCACCCCAGTTGCTTGCTCTTTACAAGGGAGTCGTTCTCCCTTGTACGGAGTTTGCCTCACACATCTAGGGTGGTTTCATTCCACTCTACTGTCCTTAAATATTAACAAAAATTTTGCCAAATCTTACCTAACTATCTTAATCCCCAACGAATAATTGCAAACATAACAAAGTTTTATCCTCAGTAATGCTAAACTATGAACATTACATCCTTAACCAACCCCCGGCGTACGAATAAACGGTTGTAATTAACAAAGTTAACCAATGTGTTTTATTAACTCATAAAATAACCCAGCATTTAGGCGTTGTTTCCGTTTTAAGAGTATACCACGATTTATTTCCATGTTAACAGTGGTGAGCTGGTGCCGGTTCGGCAAAAAGGGAGTTATAAACCTTTTTTTAGGGAAAAGAAACGGTAGTCAACCTTTATGGCAAAGAAGGGAGCAGTTTGTTAAAAATTTTGACAACTCACCATTTCATTTTAAACTTGTAATGTGGTGTGAGTGCATAGATGTAAATGCAAAAAAAAAAATAATATCGTGTTTTTATTTTAAAAAAAACGACAAAAATATAGCCAATTTCTTTATATGAAATAATATATTATTTTACTAGTTTACAATGATTTTCATTTTTAGAGCTAATATCGTTACTAATAGTCTTGATAATATTTCGCCCCATAATTATAGTGTGTAAATAACTGGTTTTAAATGGTTAGTAGTTAGAAAATCGTTTCCCTTTTTTATTTCTTAATGTTGAGTTGGGAAAAACTTAAACATTCTCATCATTTTTGATATTAAATCTTTAGATTCGGATAATGTTTTTTCAAAAATTTTAACAACTCAATACTGACGGAACCATTAAACCTGTTATTTATTTATACAGTACAATTATAAAAAACAAAACTATTTCAAGGCAAATTAGCAAAGAAATTAGCCCTAAATAATAATTAAAAAACATGTAATATTAAATTAATAAACTATTTGTTAACAAAAAACAACTATAAAACACAAAAAAGCTTTTGCAAAACACGTTTAAAAAAAATGTAAAACCCACTGGTTTTTACAACGTTATGCGAGTCTAATTAATGCGATTAAAATGAAAGTAACGCTTAAATAATACGTATTATTTTGCGTGCTTATAACACATTTGAGTTGATCAATAAAATAAAAGCTTTAAAACGCATAACACTTTTTTTAGTGTAAATAGATAAGGTAAAAGTTAAGTAAACGTTCAACTTCAGTACTGACAGTTAAATAAGTACAGTAAATACAGTAATTTCACTAAGCACAGTTAGTACAGTTGGAGTGTAAGTACAGTTAGAGCGCAAGTACACTATGTTCAGCAAGTGCAGTAAATATGGTAAGCAGAGTAAGTACAGTAAAAGTACCTAAGTCAGTTATAATTAAAATTGAAATTAAAGAATGATGTTAAAGAGTCTTTATTATTTGATTGCAGATCAAGAATCGCTTCTTTTGTTCTTCCGCTCTTGAAGCCAATTTCTCCCTCCCTTCGTTCGTACTACAACAGAATTTACTCAAGATACGATCCTCAATCAAAGGTATTATTTTCATGTAAATATTTGCTTAGTCATTATTTTAAGTTCCTTTTTTAAACTAAGTTATACTTTCAATGTTTTTCTTTCTCAGTTAGAGCTATTATATCAATATATTTTCCTATGGGGACTGGCCCAAATAGTCGATAGGGAAAATGGTCGACATGGAAAATGGTCGATAGGGAAAATGGTCGACATGGAAAATGGTCGATAGGGAAAATGGTTGACAAGACATCAAAAAAAATTTCCGTACAGCCCGACGAAGGCGTTAGGATAGGTTAGGTTAGTTAGGTTCTTAGGTAGGATTAGGTTAGGTTAGGTTAGGTTAGGTTAAGTTAAAGTTTTAGGTTAGGCTAGGTTAGGTTAGGTAAGGTTAGGCTTAAGTTAGGTTAGGTTAGATTAGGTTAGGTTAGGTTAGGTTAAGTTAGGTTAGGCTATTAGGTTAGCGTTAGGTTAGGTAGGTTAGGTTAGGTTAGGTAGGTTAGTTAGGTTAGGTTAGGTTAGTTTTGGATTCGTTAGAGAAACTCTAAATAACCAGATTTTTTTTTAAAACAAATGGTCCGATATTTTCCCTGTCGATCATTTTCCCTGTCGATCATTTGGTATTAGCTTCTTTCATATTACTGACATATCTCAAAAAATGCAGTAACTTTTTTTTATTTATCTTTCTTTATTATTTAGATTTTATTTTCTTTTATTTGTTATATCAGGTTGGAATCAATTTTGATTTTACATCGATCAAGTCCGAGGATAACTCAGCACCTTTCCAGATTTTTACTTCTCTTCAGGAAACCTTTGGAGATTCTTCACTTCAGCTCTTCGAGGTATCTCCTTTACAACTTTTCTTCTATATATTATAATTAAGGATGGGCTGATATATTTAAAATGATATCATTATATCGATAATCAATAATTTTAATTATCATACTGCAATCGATATTATTGGTTAAAAATATCGATGTTTCGACTGTAAAAAATATCGTGCAATATATATATATATATATATATATATTTATTATATATATATATATATATATATATATATATTATATACTATATATATATAGTTTATAAATATATATATATATATATATAAAATATATAGATATATATTATAATATATATATATATATATATATATATAATATATATAATATATAGTATACAACATACCCCCATGCAAACCCTAGCACCACCAACACTTTATTCCCTTGCCCCCACCAAGAGTTTATTGCACCAGGCAACCTTTCTACTATTCACAACTTTCATACTACATTCTGCATCATCGTATAACTTTTCATCCACATAATATCCTAAATATTTAATCATAGCCATTTGTTGTTCCAACATGACTCTCCTCACTCACTACCATAACCGTTACTCTATCTACATTTACTTTCAAACCCTTCTTTATACATACCCTGCCAAAAACCTTTCTACCATTCCACTCCAAACTCTTTTCAGATTAGCCACACACAAAAAAATCATCCGCATATAATAGGTAGGGCCATCTCCCCTCTCTTCCATTCTCACATCATTCTAACACCTTCTCTTGCCACCACCTACCTCTAATTCCTTTCATAACCCCATCCATATACAAATTGAGTAACCATGGAGACATAACACAACAGTGCCTCACTCCGCTATTAATACTAAACCAATCACTTTCAACTCCATTTATTCTTACACACGCTTCACTATCGTCATACATACTTTTGATTCTATTCAGAAGCCAACCACCAACACGATATATCACTAACACCTCCCACAGATCTTCCCTGTTAATCCAGTCATACGTCTGTTGCAAATCCATAAAACCTAAATACAATTTATTCTTCTTCTATCTCATTTTCTCAATCTTTTGTTTCAATGTAAAAATTTGATCCACACATCCTTTACCACTACTAAATGCACCTTGTTCTTCAGCAATCAGTCTTTCAATCACTCGACGTACTCTTGCAACCAAAATACCAGCATATGTATTTCCTAAAACACTCCATAAACTAATTCCCCTATAGTTCCTGCAGTTCCCCTTATCCCCCTTGCCCTTATATAAGGGTAATATTACTGATCTCCTCCAATCTCTTAAAACTATATCTTCCATAAACGCTTTGTTACACAACTTCCAAATCCATTCAATCACCATCTCGCCTCCATTCTTGATCATTTAAAGCTATGCTTGCAGATTTACCTTCCTTCAACTTTCTAACAATACCTTTGCCTACTCCCAACTAATAACCTCATTCCCAAAATGCCTATTTCTTCTAGCACCATCAAACGCACACACATTTACTTTCACCTCTTCACTACTGACAATGTTATGCAGATTTTCGAAGTGTTCCCTCCACACTCTAATCACATCCATTTCATCAGTTACGAAAGCACCATCCTTATTCATGATTCTATGCAGATTTTCCTTATTCTCATTCTTAACCTTTCACGCTTTCTTCCATAAGAGCTTCCTATTCTCTTGTAAGTTTCCATTCATTCTTCTTCCAAACTGTTCATTTAACTCATTTTTCCTCCTAAGTACGCAACTTATAGTCTTCCTTTTTTTCTCCTTATATAATCCCAAACATCTTTCTTTTGAGACCTCATCATTTGTTTTTATCCCATACAACACCTTATTTTTTACTTCTAACCGCTTGTACTCCTCTTCATTCCACCATTCACTGTTGTGAATCCTTCTTCCTACTTTAGCACATCTACATACTTCTCTTGCACTCCTAACAAAGGCTTCCTTCATTTGTGCTAGATTTGTTCAGTTCCACCTTGTTCACATTCAGCTGATTCATTTGTAAGCATTCTTAAATACTTTTCCTTATTACCTTGTTCACTTAACTTCTCACTCTTAATTCTCCCCAGTTTCTTCCTTACCTCTTTCATCTCCATCCAAGCCCCCACTAACTTAA
>JABUQX010042921.1:22500-27500 GCA_015478945.1 Trachelipus rathkii
ATTATTATTATTATTATTATTATTATTATTATTATTATTATTATTATTATTATTATTTAATTTTTATTATTATTATTATTATTATTATTATTATTATTATTATTATTATTATTATTATTATTATTATTATTATTATTATTATTATTATTATTATTATTATTATTATTATTATTATTATTATTATTATTATTATTATTATTATTATTATTATTATTATTATTATTATTATTATTATTATTATTATTATTGTGTGTGTGTGTGTGTGTGTGTGTGTGTTGTAGTATCTATTTGAAACATCATCAAGAAGGAATTCCAGACTTCTCCGTCAACGATGACCCACAGCAGCGTCTGCAAAAATTGAAGCAGATTTCAACAGGTATTATAATAATAATAATAATAATAATAATAATAATAATAATAATAATAATAATAATAATAATGGCATAGTAACATCACTATTAAGATGTCATGGTGATATTGGGAAGATCTGAACGGATAATGTTAATGATAATGATAATGATAATATAATGATAATGATAATGATAATATATAATAATAATAATAATAATAATAATAATAATAATAATAATAATAATAATAATAATAATAATAATAATAATAATAATAATAATAATAATAATAATAATAATAATAATAATAATAATAATAATAAGTAAGAGAAGAGAGTCTTATATACATAATAAATGTTTATAATCATGTAATATTAATAAAATTTTCTTTAATAATATGAAAATTACTGGTAATACCCCTAAATTCTTTGAGGTCTTATTAACCCCTGGCCCCCGGACCACGGGCCCCTGTCCCCTGCCTTCAACCCGAAACATGTCAGTCACCAAGTAAAATTTTTAAAAAAATTTCCTACTTTCTTCTTCAAACTTCCCAATCCTTGTTCGAAATATGAAAATGTTAAAGTTTTCTTTGTATTTAATGTTTATAAATTAAGATCTATCACCGACAAACTAAGAAATTTACTATCCGTGTTCCCTATTTAAGTACCGGTACCGAAGATTCATGGGTTGAACGCCCAACTTTTCTTCAACTCAAAGGATTCCCGAAGGTACGAAGCGATCTTTGCGTTTGCTCCATATATAAAACAATCACAAGATACCTCGAGTAAGGAATACAGAGTGATTGCAGCGGCTCTTGCGTCAAAGATTCCTGGTCATCTTGACAGTCCAACAGCTTTCTGTTCAGATTCTTTCGTGGATGCTCCAAATATTCATGACTTGGAATCTCTTAAGGCAGCCATTCAATCACAACCGCAAGACATTTGTCGTCACAAATCTATTTAGGAAGTAGCTGCAAATCTGAACAAATCGCAAAAGCAACGGTTAGTTCTTCACTTTTCTGATAACACACACACCTATACACACACACTTTACACACACACACACACGCACCTACACACACACACACACACACACATATATAGTATATATATATATATATATATACTCTATATATACTATATATATATATATATATATATATATATATATAACCAATAATAATATCATATACATATATGCTATATAATAACAATAATATATATATATTATATATATATATATACTATAAATATATATATATATATAACCAATACATATATATATATATATATATACATATATATATATATATCTTTCTTTACTACATATATTTTATACTACATATACATCTATATATATATATATCTTATGTATAATAATAATATATATATATATATATAATATATATATATATATATATATATATATATAACTATCTGCTTATAATATAATAATATAATAATATATATGTATATATATATATATATATATATACCATATATATATATATATATATAACATATATATAATATATATATATACTACTATATATATATATATATATATCTTCCCTTATACATGCCATATATATATATATATATATACCTCATATATATATATATATATAGAAACTTATTACACTCTAAAATTAGTTGACTCGGGAACGAAAATGTGTGTGTATCACGTTATTTTAATAATTTTGAAGATGAAATACATTAAATTTTTGGGGAACCCACAACCTAATCTAACCTAACTGTATCTCTAACCTAGCTTAACCTGGCTAACTACAACCAGACTTAGCTAGTGCTAACCTAATTTTAACGGAGTCAACCACTTATAAATGTCCACCTTATATATAACTATACTTATATATATATATATATATATATATATATATATATATATATATATATATATATATATATATATATATATATAAATATAACATATATATATATATTTGTTTTTTATATATATACTATATATCTATCTATACTCATATATATAATATTAATGTTAACAAGAAAATGAATTCTTTAATAGAATGGTACTACACTAATCATGCAATTAATAATTTATTTTCTTACAAATAAAATTGTTTAAATAAATCTATGTCATAAATATAATTTAAATAACTAATAAAAACTAATGTGAAAACAATTCGTTATCAGGGAACGATGGAACTCTCTGAGGAGAGAGAGAAACTCATCTCGGACGAACTTAATAAAATCTGCAGCTACGATTCGAAGGATCCTGCTGTTGAGCTCCAAACAGAGGCTGTTTATGACCTTGCAAGTCTTAACATCGATTTTTCAAAGGTTAGAAGATATAGTGGGAACATTTTCAGAATCTAAATAACGTTTATTTAGGGGACTATTCCAAATGATCGACAGAAAAAAAAGGTCGACACAACATCAAAAACAATTTCCTGGACAGTGTACAGCCCGCCACAGGCGTTAGGTTAGGTTAGGTTAGGTTAGGTTAATCTAAGTTAGGTTAGGTTAGGTTAGGTTAGGTTAGGTTAAGTTAAGTTAGGTTAGGTTAGGTTAGGTTAGGTTAGGTTAGGTTAGGTTAGGTTAGGTTAGGTTAGGTTAGGTTAGGTTAGGTTAGGTTAGGTTAGGTTGTTAGGTTATGTTAGGTTAGGTTAGGTTATGTTAGGTTAGGTTAAGTTAGGTTAGATTAAGTTAAGTTTTGATGGATTCCTTAGAGAAAATCTAAAATAACCAGATTTTTTTTTTACAAATGTCGCCCCATTTTCTTGTCAACCATTTGGGTATAGGTCCTTTTTTATTCTCTCGTTAAATTTTTCTCATTAATATTGTTGAATGTCTTTCTTTATTCTTTAGGAAAAAATTCCAAGATCAATGTTGAATGCAAGCTACTCTCTTCAACAGTTCTTTGAGGGAGCTCTCTTCCCTCATGGCAATTATAACAATATGCACTCCGGACAACCAAATAAGATTATAATCGAAGCGAGAAGGTAAGAAGTTTCTTATATAAAAGATATTTGCTGCAATATCTTAACAGTTATTTCATTTCAAGCTTTCTTTTTTCATGCAGACCTGTTTCGAGCAAGAAATATTCGTTCACTGTCGAAACGCCGCAAAAACGTTCCATCTTCTCCGAAATTCACGTCCCTTACTTAGTAACAAAGATCGTCCCACTAACAGGGTTACAAAGTGCTTACGATAAAGTTACCGACTCCCTTCTATTATCAACATCCACACGTAATAATTGCTTCTTCAAATCCCGTCAAATCACAACATTTGATAGAGTAAGAGTCGATTATGAGAAGACTGCGTGCTGGGCAGTACTTGTCCTAAACCATAAAAATGCTTCAGATTTTATTCTAAGGGCTCGTATGAGTAATATGGAAAGAAATGGAATACCACAAGCACAGTTAAAATCACCTGATGGAAAAATTTATATTACGATGGACTACAAAGATATTATCGTAAGTAAATCCTTTCACCTCTCTCATTATATATATATATATATATATATATATATATATATATATATATATATATATATATATATATATATATATATATATATATATATATATATATATATATATATATATATATATATCTCCTTTATCTTTCTACAAAAACAGGCGATATATATATATATATATATATATATATATATATATATATATATATATATATATATATATATATATATATATATATATATACTGCATATATATATATATATCTATATATATATATATATATATATATATATATATATAATGAAAAGGAAGACCAGTGCACATTTGAACATTTATTAGTACGACGTTTCGACACAAGTGTTATCATCAGGTCTAAAAATTATATTAGGACTATGCTTTGTAAGAGAAAATTAAAATTACAAATTAAAAAATTAAAGTATGAACAGTAAAGAACACAAGAAAAAATAAATAAAAATAATAACAACAATAATAAAAAATAATCCAATCCCCAAAACACATCTTAACTTAATAATAATAATAATAATAATAATAATAATAATAATAATAATAATAATAATAATAATAATAATAATAATAATAATAATAATAATAATAATTAATAATAATAGTAATAATAATAATAATAATAATAATAATAATAATAATAATAATAATAATAATAATAATAATAATAATAATAATAATAATAATAATAAAAATAATAATAATAATAATAATAATAAAAAATAATAATAATAATAATAATAATAATAATAATAATAATAATAATAATAATAATAATAATAATAATAATAATAATAATAATAATAATAATAATAATAATAATAATGATAAAGATAAAGAATAAAGATAATGATAATGATAGCGGAAAATATGATAATAATGTAATGATAATGATAATGATAATATCCAATGAAATGCAATGATAATAAATGTAATAATCATGATAATGGAAAATAATGATAATGATAATAATAATAATAATAATAATAATAATAATAATAATAATAATAATAATAATAATAATAATAATAATAATAATAATAATAATAATAATAATAATAATAACAAATGAAGTCAAAATTACACTAAAAAACATTAAAAACACTAAAGAATAGAAAGAGTTATATTATCTTGAGACGTTGCAGAGGATCAAACTGTGACAAATG
>JABUQX010042921.1:32500-35000 GCA_015478945.1 Trachelipus rathkii
TATAATATATATATATATAATAATATAATAATAACAATAATAATATAATATAATATATATAAATATGTATATATAGCAATAATAATAATAATATATATAACCTTTATAATATATAATAATATATGACAAACTATATATAATAATAATAATAATAATATCATAATAATATGTATATATATAATAATAATACATGCGTAATAATAACCAATAATATACATATGTATAACATAATAGTATTAATAATATAATATATATATAACAATAATAATGTATATAATAATAATAATATAATATATAATAATGTTGCTAATATATATATGTATAATAATATAATAATAACAATGTATAATATATATATATATGTATATATATATATATATATATATAATAATATATATATATATATGTTATAATAATAATAATAATAATAATAATAATAATATATATAATAATAATAATAATAACAATAATATAATATACATAATAATATATAATATATATATATATAATAATAATAATAATAACCAATAATAATATAATAATAATAATAATATATGTAATAATATATATGTAATATATATAATATCATATATATATATATATAATATAATAATGTAATAATATAATAATAATAATAACATATGTATATATATATATATATATATATATATATATATATATATGCTATATATATATATATTAATATATATATATATAACATAATATATATATATATATTATATATATATATATATATATATATATATATATATATATATAATATAATTATATATATATATATAATATATATATATATATATATATATATATATATATATATATATATAATAATATAATATATATATTCAGATAAACGGAAATTATGTGCCAACAAACGAAAGCAGAATAATTAGAGATCCATTTGGTAAAACCATTGCAGTTGTAGATAGACCTGTTGGTGGTAGCCCCGAAGTGACGTACTTGGATAGAATGAAAATCATACCAAAACGCGACGAAATTCGCATTATACCTTTAAAGGAGATTGGAACGAATCCTTTTTCGATAAGGGGACTCTGCGGTGATTATGATCATATTAAAACATACGATAAAACTGGCCCAGAGGCATGTCTTTATAACAAAAGGGGAAATGAGGAACTCTTCCAATACTCCTGGACGACTGAAGAAGGTGATGGATGTGATACGCAGAAGGTGGAGGAGATGCAAACCAAAGTAGACGATTTCAGAAGGACTTGCGATCTTCGGCCATATAATACTCGCAAAGACGAAATAACGAGCGTTTACGGTATATTAATAATAATAATAATAATAATAATAATAATAAAAATAATAATAATAATAATAATAATAATAATAATAATAATAATAATAATAATAATAATAATAATATAATAATAATAATAATAATAATAATAATAATAATAATAAATTTATTTTCAGAATTAGAAGACGATGATTGCATGATGACAGTTTATCCAGTAATACCTGAAACGGGAAAAGTGGGCTGGTGTGCGTCTTATGATCCATCGCATAAATGCAAAGATGGCTGTGTTGCTACGTCGAGGGAAACTATAAAGGTATGGAATCTAGTTTATATATATATATATATATATATATATATATATATATATATATATATATATATATATATATATATATATATATATAACTATATATATATATATATATATATATATATATATATATATATATATATATATATATATATATATATATATATATATATATATATATATATATATGACCTTATGGCTTTTGATCTATTGCCGATCTGTGTCTAAATTCTTATGTTCAGTTTGATTATCTCCTAACTCTGCTGACTGTTCAAATTCCTCGACTGTCCAAATTACTCGACTGTCCAAATTCCTCGACTGTCCAAATTTCTCGACTGTCCAGATTCCTCTACTGTCCAAATTCCTCGACTGTCCAAATTCCACGATTGTTCAAATTTCTCGACTGTCCAAATTCCTCGACTGTCCAAATTTCTCGACTGTCCAGATTCCTCGACTGTCCAAATTCCTCGACTGTCCAAATTCCGCGATTGTTCAAATTTCTCGACTGTTCAAATTCCTCGACTGTATAAATTTCTCGACTGTCCAGATACCTCTACTGCCCAAATTCCTCGACTGTCCAAATTCCACGTCTGTTCAAATTCCTCGACTGCCCAAATTCCTCGACTGTCCAGATTCCTCTGCTGTCCAAATTCCACGACTGTTTAAATTCCTCGACTGTCCAAACTCCTCGACTGTTCAAATTCCTCTACTGTCTAAATTCCTCGACTGTTCAAATACCTAATTAGAGAACATATTCTCTCTCTTCTTCTACTTTCTACGAAATCTTGATTTTAGGTGATTTCGATGTTCACCACCGTCGATCCCTTTCTTCAAGTTCTCGAGACATACATAGTTGGTGATATTGTCTTCCACTTCTCCATACAAATTTTTTTTTTTTTTTTTTTTAC
>JABUQX010042922.1:0-5000 GCA_015478945.1 Trachelipus rathkii
GCAATGTTACCAATGAATAAAAGTTCTGAGTACCTTAATATGCTCTTTTTATTTAAAACCTTTAATTATTTAATAAAATGTGTTTTTTTTTTTATATATAGACGCTACAGTGGTTCAAGTAGAGCGGCAGTAGTTTGCGTATAGTGGCACGGGGTTCGTCCCTAGTCCGGATTCTAGGTAGAAATTACCTAGAGAAATTCTTCTAGAATAGGGCTATGACCGTGAGGTGTGAAATTTTTATTTAAAAAGGAAAAAAAATAATAGTGATCTTGATAAGATTTTATCAGGACGAGGAATCACATTTGTAGGATCACATATTGGGAGTTTAGAAGGACTTCGAAACCGGTGAAATATCTTGCCGGCTCCGACTCACCCATTTTAAAATTTATGCTGCTCCCATGTAATATAAAAAATTAATAATTATCCGGATTCTGCTTCTTTACACCCAAAATATATTAGCTCCTGCTACACCCTAAACAAAATTCATTACTCCGTCACTGAATCTATCGAAAACATTTTGGCTGGCTCCGCAAACTTGAGTTTTTGAAATGGGATAATCAATAAAGCCATTTAAAAAAAAAATTAATAATATTTTTTTTTGGACTAATGGAGCTTCTTAATAAACAGTAAATTACCCCTAGTGTAACTTGAAATTTATTTGCTACGAAAGTTAAAGTAGGCCATTGTCGACACCGAAAAATCTGGGGGGATTTAAATGGAGATAAAAATAGACCAAGAGCTTGATTTTTTTTTTTGGGGGTTTGTGTTCCTGCCTCCGTCACCATCAATGATTGAGCCCCTGTGAAAACTTCTCTTTAACTCTTTAACTCTATTGCCTGTTTCAAACAAATACCAAGAAAACCGTTGTTATGCAACCACTACTATAACATTCCTTGGAGAAGATTTTAGATATGAATCATCACTTCCGCATTCCACTTTTAGCTTAAAAATAAAAAATAAATTTTCCCCTACTAAATCTTTTACAAGTTCTGAATTAGTTGAAAGTGAAATTTTTTTTATAATAACTGGTGATCCTGGAAGTGGAAAATCGACACTTCTAAAACACCTTTCAATTCAGGTAAAAAAATTAAATGAATATTCTTCTATTAATGACTTAATCGTGACTTAATAAAAATTGAAGGGAAGAAAGAGATTTGTGTCTGGTTTTTCTGTTTTAAATTGGAAAAATGACACGAGCATAATTTTCAAAATTTTCATCCGGTGTGAACCAAACGAAGTGCAAATTGCAACATTTAGCAAGTTAGGCAAATATGTAGAAACTGTACTGTAAGTTTGTAACTAGTGAGGATATAGTCAACCACCTCACAAGGCTAGCGTAAAAACCATATAACCCTAAGCCTCTGATCACAAACTGGCATGACAATTGAAAATGATTTAGGTTGCCGTACCTCGGTAGTCACAGTACAGTTTCTACAAATTTGCCAGCAAGTTCTAAAACGACCCTGCATTCCGTCACCATCAATGATTTTGAGCCCCTGTAAACTTCTCTTAAACTCTATGCTCTACTTTTTAATCAAATAACCAAGAAACATTCTTCTGCAACCACTACTATTAAATATTGTTAGTATTATAATAATTTTCTGTATAAAATTCATAAAAATTTATTATACTTTTGTACTTAAAATGTAATTTGCGCTGAGCCCTTTTACGTCTCTAGTTTTTTTATTTTTTACAGCGTAGTAAAGGAGGGCAAATGCAAAATGTTTTTGAAAATCATTAAGCAGTGTAAATAATTAACGAGTTTATGATTCTAATTTATTTTCAACATTTTACGTTAAAAAAATTAAAAATGAACATATTCTTATACAACTTTCTAGTTTTTTCACAAAGACTTAATAAAATTTGAAAGGAAGGAAGAGATTTGAGTCTGGGTTTTTCTTCTTTAAATTGGAAAAATGAAACTGACAAAATTATCAAAATTTTCATCCAGTGTGAACCAAACAAAGTGCAAATAGCAACATTTAGCAAGTTCTAAAAAGTTCATTTCATGTGCTTTTCCGTGTCTTTTAAGTTTGCACATTATTTGCATTTGAAGAAATCCCGTAACACTCTTTACTCATGAGAACGCCAACAAAAAACAATTGTCGAAATTATCTGAAACTTGAACTAAAAATAAAAAAAAGATTTATACGTAAAAACTCGTTGATTCAATCTCCAATCCTAACCCTTAATTTGTGCCAATTAGTTTAATGACGAATAGGAAAAATCTCGATTACTTTTTTATTATTCACTCGATTGATATGAAAATTTCCGAGCACGTATAATTTGGTAAGATGCACATTTTTTATTTAAATAGTTTTTGTATACCCAACCGTTTTGCCGCTGCTAAAGAGAAAAAATTTATAAATATTGAAATTTTTATCGTGAACAATGGCAATTCGGTTGGATATAACAAAAGTTTATTTAATTAAATTGTTAATGTGTATAAAGAAAAGGACAAAATATTCTACAATCTGAGTCGGACAAACCTAGCAAGTAGCAACACAAGACTCTCAAGACAGTGTGGTCCCATTCCTTCAAGTGAATTCTAGCTACAACGTTGTGTCAATTGGTGGTTGAATTTTTGACTAACAAAAAAAAAAAAAAAAACTTCAATTGGTGAAGTTTCTCGGGTTTACTGCAATGGACAGTAAAACTAGAGCCAATAAAATAAAAAACTTTCCACAAAATCATTTTGATGCAAACAAATGAGTAGCGAGAGCATTATAAGGGAGCGCTGTTCTTAAACTAAAAAAAATTATCGCAATTTTTCATTTTAAAATAAAAAAAGGGAGTTTTGAAATTGGACAACGCTGAGCACAAAACTCAAAAAATCGAAAACGTACTTCGTGCATATTGTAGGTAATGGATCCATCTATGCATATTTCACGTTTGAAGTCATTTTGAAAAAAATTCTGGAAGTTGATTTGACGAATGTCAAAAACATGGGTTTTGAAAAATTCAAAATTCTGAAAGAATGACTACAGACACAGAAAAACACTCTAAAACGACGTATTAGAGGGCAAAACGCAGTTTTGAGGTTTATAGGGTCAAAATCGGCCGAAAATTCCTGTACCTTAAGTCTTTTTTTAGGGGGTGAAAATTGGGCTTAGCGTGAACCGAATATTGGATCTTCCGCTTTAGTGGTAGGGCCACTATTGTTCCTCATATATAAAAATGATTTAGATCATGGTCTTAAATGTAATGCTTCTAAGTTTGCAGATGATACCAAAGTGTCTACTTCAGTTAGGGAATAATGATAGATGTATAAAGATTCAAAATGATATTGATAAACTTCTTCTTGGTTGGGCAGAAAAGTGGCAAATGAATTTTAGTAGCAAAAGGTGAAATGTTTTTCAACTAGGTTAATCAAATAAAAGATTTAACTACTATATGAATGGGTAATAACTTAAATCAATGGACAAAGAAAAAGATTTAGGTGTGATTATAAGCAGTAATCTGAAAGTGGCTAATCAGTGTTTGGAAGCAAGGAATAAAGCTAATAAGATGCTAGGTATGATAAATCGTAATGTCGTTTACAAGAGCAAGGAAGCGATAAGTAAGCAGTATAATAGCTATGGTTGGCCAGTATTAGAGTATTGTGCACAAGTTTTGGCCCCTTATTTTAAAAAATAACATATATAAGCTGGAGAGAGTGCAACGTAGGGCAACAAGGATTATTTCTGGGTTTGAGGGTAAGAGTTATGAGGAGAGACTGAAGGAGTTAGGAATGTTTCCTGTAGAAAGGCGATTTCTTAGAGGGGACAAGATACAAGCCTACAAAATATTTACATCCATTGATTATACAG
Source organism: Trachelipus rathkii (assembly GCA_015478945.1). Classification (NCBI taxonomy): domain Eukaryota; kingdom Metazoa; phylum Arthropoda; class Malacostraca; order Isopoda; family Trachelipodidae; genus Trachelipus; species Trachelipus rathkii. The sequence goes on from JABUQX010042922.1 coordinate 3,810, forward strand.
AGACCAATAAATTCTTTATAGTAGACTATGGACGGGAAACCAGGGGACACGATATGAATATGAGTACATATAATCTTGATATAAGAAAACATTAATTCAGTAGCATGATTGCTAATTTTTGGAATTCTTTGCCGCAGGAGATTGTTGAGTGTAACTCACATGCAACATTTAAGAAAGGATTGGATAGGTATATATATGATTTTGGCATCGTGTAGTATATTTTGACTAAGCCAAATTGGCGGTCGTTTGGTTAGTTATTAAGATAAAACTTCCTGTTGTAACTACCGGTACAGTATAAATATATTAACATAGAGTAGGTCAGATAGGAAAATTATCGGGCAAATTTCGGATATGCTCTTCAAAATTTAAAATTTCCAACTGCTATTTTCGAAATTTCATCTGCCTGCGTCGAAATGTAAGAAACTTTGTGATTGGTTCATAACAAACAAATTTCTAGATACCTTTTAATTGGCACTGTCTTCTTTATGGCATTTTCGAACATAACGTTATTAAATAATTTTTATCAAAATATTAAACATTTTCCTTCAAATTTTTTTTACCACGATAAATACTAAAAATATTTGATAATAAAAATAAACTTTTGCTGCATACGAAGCCATATTAAATTTGTTTTAAGTTTGGCGGCAACTTTTCCTGCGAAAAGTACACTCACACCCAAACAAGATGGTCCAAATAATGTAACATTGGATTGAAGTACTATAATTATAATTATATTTATACTATGCTACCGGTCTGACAAAAAATTTATTGAAGTTGCAGTGTGGTTAGCTGGTACCTAAATTATAGTTTCTGCTTTTGATAGTACTTGTCGTATTTATTGGTTTTTAATTATCAGGGATAGTTGACAAGCTTTAGGGTACGGTGTTGGTTGTGTATGTTGCATGAGTATTTGCTTGATAAATATTTAGTTTGACTGAGACAGTCTTGATAGGACCATGTGTTTTCTTACTGTCTCTTTATATCGATCACATGTTCCTATATTGTATTTGTGCAGGGTTTGTCTGTGTTTTTTCAGTCCTAATTAAACCAACAGTCTTGAAATATACGTATTATCGTTCTACGACTCGAGAAAGTGATGGTAAAATTAAATTTAATGTTTAAAAGTAATATTTGTCATGGTGAAGCACTTATTTCTACTCTATTGAAAATTTGAAGCCTTAACTCAACTTT
>JABUQX010042922.1:7500-37500 GCA_015478945.1 Trachelipus rathkii
ATATATATATATATATATATATATATATATAGTATATATATATATATATATATATATATATATATATATGATGTATAAGTATATATATATATATATATATATATATTTATTTATTTTTTATATCACCAATTTTGTAAGGCTGTGGTAAAGTGGTATTGTAAGTTTTTAATTAAAAACTACAATACCACCATTCATGAAAAAAGAAAAATATGATGGAAGGGGGTTTTCAGCCTCTTGCCACCAGCGAAGACAATTTTGAAATTTTCTTCGTATGATTCGGCTACTCCGAATAATGCAGCTTCACGTTCGTTATAATTCATTATTTCAAATTTCTTCTTTTTGCAATTTTGTATTTAATATTTAATTAAAAATGTCAAAAGAAATGTGGCCGAAAAAATTGCAGCTCCTCCAACTCGTATAAATATACAAAATAATTTAAATAAAGTTGAATTTTTACCTGAGTTCTGATGGAAATTCATAATTAAAAAAAAATTTCCTCTAAAAAATTTTACACAACGTGACCAAAGATAATTTCTTCTGGAAATACAGTTCTCATTTCTTAAGACACTTTTTAACAACCTTCTCATATTTTAAATCTACTTCAAACTTTTGTCCAGTCTTCCATCTGGGTCTTCTTTCGCTTCTCCCTTCTAGCTTACTGCAACCTACTTTGACGATTTGGTCGAATCATATATATATATATAAATATGTATATATATATATATATATATGTTATATATATATATATATGTGGTATGTATATATATATATAGAGATATATATATAAAAATATATATATATATATATATATATATATACATATATAACTTGCTTATCTATATTAAATGTTTCTGACAAGGAGTACAACTAAATAACAATTAAGGCGTCATTTAAGAGTTAAAGGAGTTCTGGCCAAAGAATATATCTTCACAAGGAAAGTGAGAAAAACATGTCTTTGAAATACTTTTCAAAGAAGCTAACTGCTGGCCTGAAAGGGCTATTAATATATCCTAGGAGAAAAATTTATGCAGATTATCAAAGACACATGTCTTTCGTTCTCCTTTCGAATTGTTTTGCAAAACAAAAAGTATCGCTGGTGACGTGTGAAGTTTTCCAAATATTAATTATCATCATTTGTTTTATTTTATAGTATTTTATATTTCTTTATTTAAAAATTATTAAATTTGGTTGTATTTTCCATAGAAAATAGGTTTGCTTTTGAAAAGATATATATAAATGCCAAAAAAAAAAAAAATCTTTTCTTATCTTTAAGTAAAAGGAGTATTTGAATATATATATATATATACATATATATTATTATATATATATATATATTATATATATATATATATATATATATATATAGATATATATATATATATATACATATATATATATATATATAATATATATATATACATATACATATAAAGTGAAAGTGGTTATATATAAATGGTGCTTGTGCCTTAGAGATCTGTATTTCATTTAATTTTGCTGGCAATAACTGGTTATTTATATGCCTTACATACTTTCAATAATATTTAGCAAGATTTTCACTTCATTGATCAATGTAAATAGTGATTTTGTTTTTTTGGGGTCTCTACCAAATGAATGTTATTATTATTATTATTATTATTATTATATTATTATTATTATTATTATTATTATTATTATTATTATTATTATTATTATATAATTAGTTTATGGTTAATTGACTGAACGTAATGGAATAGTGGCGACTCTAGACACTGAAATCGGCGGTAATGGCAGCCCCCAGACTTAATATTTCTTAGTGTTAAATACATATAAATTCTAACATTATATATATATATATATATATATATAGCAATATATAAGATATATATATATATGGAGTATATAATAAGTATTAAAATATATATATATATATATATATATATATATATATATATATATATACTTCTTTCTCCTGGAAATTAAAATCTCATCATCAGAAATATCGTTATACCATCCAGACACCATGTTTTAGGTAAACAAAAAACAGCTGATTTAGAAAATCTTTCAAGTAGCATTCTTTGACGCTAAACGCTAGAAGCCATAAAAGCCAGTCACTGGCAGTCTACGAAGCCATTTCCAGCCAATGGCAGTCTACAAGGAGCTTTGACTCAAAGATGACGCCTTTAAAATAAAATATGCGATTTCATTTAAGAAGTTAAAAGTCTTCGTGAAAATATAAACTATGGCCTTAATCTACGTTTTTTAAGAAAACCAAAATATAGCAAAAGAAGTAGATGACTTTAATTTTGACCAATGGGAAAAGAATCCGTGTACTAAAATGAACGAAAACAATTGTTTTTTAAAAACGTTTTACTCTTTTCAAAATGTTGCGCTTGCAATGTAATATTACGATTATACTTGAAATATATGCAAAGTATCAAGTTAAAGCAAAATTTTAATAATACTCTTATTTTAATTAACATAACGATACTAAATTTTAATAAATCAAGGCTTTATTTACTTTATATTGCTTATATATATTAAAGGATAATTTAATTGAATTTTCATTGATTTTCGCTCACGCTCTCTTAAAATCGCGATTTGCAGAAACTTTCTCATTTTAGAAAAAGAATGTAAAGCATGTATTATACAATTTATATATTATCAATCACTTGCAGAAATTGGCGGTGTATTCTCCTAAGTGAAATTTGGTTAATGTGTTTTTATTTTTAATTATTTTTAAATTTATTAATGAGAAAATATTAATTTTCAAGATTGCATGATGGCTTCCTTATTGCTTTGCTTATTTGAGTGTCCTTGACATTGATTTAGTAATGATTTTATATTTAAAATATTCTGCCAATTCATTACAGTCACTTTCATAGATTTTTTTACAAAATTGTAAAGTTAGAATTTTTTAAAGAAATTAGGCCAGTTTTTCAAAGTTTATACGATATATATATATATATATATATATTATATTATATATATAATATAATTATATATATATATACTAATATTTATAATATATTAATATATATATAATATATATATATATTATATATATTATATATATAATATGTAATTGTTACCCAGAGGTTGTCACCCCCGATTTTTAATGAAAATCACAGAGATATACTCTAAAAAAATACATTACATGAAGAATAGGAAAAAGAAAATTATGTCGCTCTCTTAGGACAAAAAAGTTTACAGCCTCCAAAGTTGTAAAAAAACCAAATAGAGTTTGCTTAATAAAAAAAACAAAAATTTTTTTTTTTTGAAAATCACAGGAAAAAATCTCCTAAAAAAAATAATAATTGAATTAATAATGAAAACAAAAATCGTACTCTTTAGGAAAAAAAGTACTGCCTCTGAAAGTTTAAAATTTGCCCTATATATTTTCTTATAATAAAAATAGTGGGCCTCGTGCCTCGTTTGAAACCAACGAAGATTATTGATAAGATTTGTTATTCTACATAGGATTTTCTCTGTGCATATTACCTACAAAACCTTATACGATTTCAAACTGACTTAGAGCACTGAAATGAGACCTAACCTGGACGATCAATATTTATATATATGAGGATTTTTAACAACTTTGAGGCTTGCTAAAACTTTTTTTCCTAAAGAGAGCGACAATGTTTCGTTTCACTATTCTTCAATATATTATTTTTTAGAGTAATCTGTGATTTTCAATAAAAATCGGGTGTGGCAAACCCTACGGGTAACAATTACTATATAATATAATTATATATATTATATATTATTTTTTTTTATTATTATATATTAATTATTAATATATTATTATATATATATAGTAATATATATAATATATAATGTTATATATACTATATATGCAAAAATAGCTCGACTCCAGTTGTGTTTCCTTCATTTAAGAAATGATGAGGCTAGAAAAGTTGTTCTAATTATAAAAAAATAAATTTAACGACCCAAAATCTATGATATATGCCAGGCGGGTACTTGGCGACAGTTAAGAATTATTGGGCGTGAAATGCGGGACATAAATATACTACTATATATATATATATAGGTATATATTATATACTTATATAATATTATTATATATATATAGTATATATATAGTATATATAGTAATGGGTTGGGATAAAAAAAAACCTCAATTTTTTAAAAAAAAACACATTTTTTGTGTTAGGCCTACCAAAGGCCAAAATTTTTTGGTTTTTTTTGTTTTTTTTTAAATTACTTATTTTTCATAATTATTAAGTTTTTTTGTGGTATTAGCATTTAAAATACAGTAAATTTGCAATAGTTAGTTAAAGAGGATACAATATATAAAGACTAGTTTAGTGCTTAATGAAAGTTTATTTAGTGCTCTAGGGATATAATTATTACATTTTCACGATGATCTAATTATTACTTATTATTAATTATTATTATTATTAGTTTATTATTATTATTATTATTATTATTATTATATAATAATAATATATATATAATATATTTATATATTTTTATATAATATATATATATATAATTATATTATATATATAATATATTATATATATTATATATAGGTATATATAATATTATAATTATATATCAATATATAATAATTATATATATATTATATATATATATATTTATTCTTGCACTATCAATTTTCTCCACAAGACTGGTGGTAAGGTCGTACGAAGCATGCAGAAATAGAAAAGCAGATAGAAGAGATGACAAAGCATAAACAGAAAGCCCAGCCTTAACCCCACCTTCCCCTCTGGTTCCATTAATTAGTAAGACGTCGTCGCAGTCAGAAAATCCACCCTAGAGCTTCACCAGACCGTGTACGGAACCCTCACTATGGTAAATACATGCGTGCTAAGTTCATCCCTTGGACCAGGTGGCCAACAACCATACTCCCCTCCAAAACCCGCCATTCTTTCTTATTATGGACCTTTATTCTCGGCCTCTGCCAAACTCACATTTCTTCTCCTACAGACATTCGTTTACTGACTCAACCACTTTTCTTGGATTTCCCAGCTGGTCAATTCCCAACACAATCGCAACTATACAATCTGCTTAGAAAACCAGACTAATCATTCATCCTTTCCACATGACCAACCATCTCAACATACTTTCAATAATTTTCTCTTGTTTACCCTTTTCTTCACACACACAAGTCTCTAATATGTTCACTTTCATTTTTATCCCATCTTCTCCACCTAGCATGCCCTAAGATTTGTCCATCTGAACCACATTGAACTTTAGATGTCTATACTTCTCTATTCCAGACCATAGTCTACTACTTACAATAACACAGGTAACAACATACCCACATGTAAAGACCCTAGCGGCACTTACAAGACTTAGTTCCCTATTGCATTCACCAGCGATTAAATGCACCAGCCACCTTCTTGCTATCCCAACTTTCCTACTAAACTCTGACATCATCCGTTCCTTCTCATCCAACATAATATCCTAATATTTAAACTCAGACACCTTTTCCAGCTGCTCACTATCTAACATAACCTCACACTGAGACTGTCCTCACTCACAACCATAACCTAACTCTTATCTATGTTTACTTTTATCAAAACCCTCCTTTCACACACCCTGCAAAATCTCTACCAATCCTCTCAAATTCTTCAGATTCGCCACACAAAACAAAATCATATGCGCATATAATTAGGTAGGGCACCCATCCACTCATCTCCATCATCTAACACCATTTCCTATCACCCCCACACTTCAAATTCTTTCATAAACCCACATCCATATACAAAATTGAATAACCAAAGGAGACATACACAACCCTGCCTCACTCCGATTAATACTAAACAATCACTTTTGACACCATTTATATTCTACACACACCTTCACTATCATCATTTACACACTTGCATTCCACTTCAGAGCCTATCACAACATCTATTATCACTAACACCTGCCAGAGACCTTCCCTAATCATTTCATACCCCTGTTTGCAAATCCAGCAAAACCTAAATTACATTTATGCATTCCTCTCTCTAAATTTTCTCTATTATTTGCTGCAATGTAAAGATTGATCCACACATTCTCTACTCCTAAACTTACCTTGTTCTTCACCAATTTCAGTCGCTTTCAGCAACTCTCGCACTCTTTATGACAAAACACCAGGCATATATCTTCCCTAAAACAACTCAATAACTAAATACCCATAGTTTCTTACAGCTTCCCTTTATCTCCTTTCACCCTTATATAAATTACTATTACTGCTCTCCTCCAACCCTCCATGAACTCTTTGTTACACAAAACGCTTTATTACAGAACTTCAAGATCCAATCATCACCATCTTGCCTCCATTCTAATATTCTCACCCAGTAATTATACATCAATCATTACCATGCCAGATTTACCCATTCTTCAACTTTCTCAATCTATACCATTTGCCGTCCTCTTTGCTAATAACCTCATCCACAAAAATACCTATTTTCATTCTTGTACCATCAATCCACCACACATCATTATACACTATCCATTACTAGCCATATTCATCCAGATTTTCAAAGTGTTTCTTTCCACACCCACTCAACATCCTTTCATTAATACAAAAACACCATCCATATTCATTATTCTAAGAGGATTCCCCTTATTCATTCTTAACCTTCGCGCTTCCTTCCAGAAGGCTTCCTATTCCCTGTATGTCCCCATTCATCTTCCTTCCAAACTGTTTCATTACCTCTTTCTTTCTCTTACGTATGCATTTTAGCATTCCTTTTTTCTCCTTATATAATTCCAAGCATCTTTCTTTTGTGACTTCATCATTTGCTTTTAGTCATTCAACACGGCTCCTTTTTTACTTCTAACCGCTTGCATCACCTCGTCATTCCACCATACACTGTATCATTCTTACTTCCTACTTTAGCACACCACATACTTCTTTTGCACTGCTAAGAACAATGCTTCCTTCATTTGCTCCAAGATTTATTCAGTTTCACTTGTTAACATCAATGATTTACTTGCGAGCGTTCTACATACTTATCCTAATTACCTTGTTCACTAAACTTCTCTCTTAATTTTACCACTCCTTTCCGTTATCACCTTCCTCTCCCATCCAAGCCCCCATAACTTAATTTTACATGGAACAACATAATGATTCGTAATCCCATTCCTAAACCCCCTCACTGATTTAACATCGATCACATACTTCAAATCCCTTCCACCCAACACAAAAATCAATCATACTTTCACTTCAAATACTTCCTCTTACCAACTCTAGTATACTTATTACTTATGGATACTCTTGTAGTTTAAAGAAAGTATTACTTACACACATACCTCTCCCCTCACAGAATCAATCACCTTCCTACCATTTCTCATTTTCTCCTGACACCCCAAACCACCTGTTATTACCATTCCTTTTTTTGATCATTATATATTAATATATATATATATTATATTATATATACTATATATATACTATATATCAATATATATATATAATATATATATATATATATAGTATATATATATATAATATATTATATTTAATTATACTATTATTATATATATAATATTATTACACGTGTATATTTAAAATCCGTATTAATAGTCAAAATTAGGCCTAGAAGGGTATTGGTACTACTGTATAATTTAAAACATCTTTTTATATACACTAAAATAAGGTAATTTTAAAAAAAAACAAAAAAAAACATTTTTGTTTTAAAAAAAAACGTGTTTTTTTTTAAAAAAAAACCAAATAAAAAAAAACCGTTTTTCACAACCCACTATATATATATACCGATATACTATATTATATATATTATTATATATATATATATATATATATATATATAATTATATATATTATTATTATATATGATATATATATATATATATATATATATATATATATATATATATATATATATATATATATATATATATATATATATATATATATATATATATATATAAAAATTGAATTATTTTTGCTCATTCAATAGTCACACAGTAGTACTACAAATTTTATTTTAGATCATCTTTAATTCTAGAGAGTTTTTATATTTTTAAAAAATTATAATGTACTAGGGGTGGAAATTTCCTTAAATAGAATTTCACTTTGAAATGAGTTTTTCTTAACTGTTATAAAATGAAAAGTTGTAGATGGATTTTAATTATTATTTCAGTTCATACAGTTGAGTATGCTCGCTTTAAACTGGCAAAGTATATTTTTGTTTCAAATAATATATACTGGTTAAATCACCAGGCCTAACTTGTCCCAATTCACTCCCATATAAAAATCAATGATGGGGTGATTAGGGATACCATTATTACTCTTATTTGATGTATTATTATTGACATTTTGGTAATAGTAGCACAGTGGGGCTTCACCCCTGAGTTTTATAAATATCACAGGAAATACTCTAAAGATAATAATAATAATAAAAAAAATATGGTAGTCTCTTTAGGAAATAAAGCTACAGCCTCTCAAAGTTTTTAAAACTCATAGACTTTTCATTTCTTATCATATCAGGTTAGGTCTCATTTCCAGGCCTCTTAGTTCAGGTTATTGATATGTTTTGTTAGGTACACAGAGAAAATCTATGTATACTTAACAAATCTTATCATAACCTGAACTAGGATGGGTCTAAAACGAGCATGAGGCCCATTAATTTTTTTTATAAGAAAGCCTATAGGAAAATTTTGGTAATACTGTAGACAGCGACCCACATATTTTGAGACAGAAAATTTTCTAAGTTCAAAAAAATTTCTAAGTTTCAGAATACTAAGCTATGTAAGAAAATTCTTTAGTGGCATGCTTCTGAATTATACCAGAAGCATCGCACTAAAACAATTTCTTAAAAAATCTATTAACTTTAAACTTTTTTCTGCTTTAGAAATTTTATTATTGAACTTAAAAAATTTTTGGTCTCAAAATGTGTGGGTCGCTGTCTACAGTATTACCGAAAATTTTTAACTTTGAGAGGCTGTAATTTTTTTTCTTAAAGACTTAAATCATTTTATTTTTTTTATGCTTCATTATTATTATTTTTTAGAGTATAGCTATCCAGTGATTTAATTTTTTTTTTTTTTTTTTTTTTTTTAAATAAGGAAACCTTATGTGGAGTTTTTAATTAACTTTCAGAGGCTGAAACTTTTTTATCCTAAAGAGACTGACACGTTTGTGTTTTTTTTTTTTATTCTTTATTTTTTTAAGAGTATATCCTGTGATTTTTATAAAAATCGTGGGTAAAGCCCCTCTGTGATACTATTACCAACATTTTTATTACCTATAGATACTTTTAATAGAATAAATATATACCTATATTAAGTAAAAGTTTAAATAAAAATTAAATTTATATGCAAAATGTGAATTCCAAGAAGTGTCCCTATTCACCCCTCAAATGAAGTGAATAGGGACACCACATTTTTGTTCTTATTTTATGTATCATTATTGATATTTTCAATACTTATGGCTAATTTTAAAATAATAAATAATTACCTATATTAAGTAAAAATTAAAATTAAATTTTATACAAATATAAAGCGTTCCTAGCTCAGTGGTAGAGCACTCGCTTGGCAAGAGAGAGGGCCTGGGTTCGAGACTGGGTGGAGGCAAAGAATGTGAGCTATTCTCTATAAACTCTAGCTTTGTCTCACTCAGACGTTAATGAGTACATTGGTAGTGTGCCTTGCTACTAATGGGAAAGCTTCCCGGCATCCGCAATAGGCCTGGCCAGCCAGCGGATAGTCGTTAGGCCCGTGGAACCCAAGGACCTTTCTCGATGGGTCCCACTGACAGGTCGTATGACCTTCCTGGAGGAGGACTTTTTTTTTTTTTTATATAAATTTCAAGAGATGTCCCTATTTACCCCATATGGTGTCCCTTTTCACCCCATCAAGGAAAGTCTGAATGAGCTTCATTTAAAATATATATATATTTACTCTAAAGAAAATTCCAACACAAACTAACTAAATTATTTTAAGAATGGCATGCAGAACAGCACTTTTATACGATAAAAGCTATTAAAATATTAAAATTTTACTATTAAAATATTGGTATATATATCAAATTATGTTGTTTCTTGTGTCTGATCAATGTTATTTCAAAGAGCATGTGGTGTATTTATATATTTCTCTCAGCTAATTGATACATCAATAATTTTTTGATAATTGCTTATTTTTATTTTTTTTTCACATTTATCGATTTAGTACTAGGAATACAGCATAAGACCGCAATAGCATTAGGAAGGTTATAAGTTATGTTAAGTATCATTATATTAAAGATTTAAAATATTTAATCTAATGATATTTAACTGAACTTATCATAAACTTCTTAATGCTTCCTCGATCCTAGACTGTCTTCCTAGGCCCTAACCTATCAAAATAATATAAGTACATTTTGCTTATACTATCAAATCATTGATCATAAAAAGAAAAAAAAGTAATGCTATAGATATGATTGACTAAGCAGAAACATACAATTACCGAGCATATTGCCACAAAATTCTATAATCAAAATGTATTAAAATAGTTTAATAATTTTAGGGTAAATATCTAGATTTGAATCAGTGTATATTTTCTGAAAAAATTTTCTAAGTTCAAAAAAATTTCTAAGTTCAGAAAAGTTAAGTTAAGTAAAGTTTTTTAAGAAAATTCTTTAGTGGCAAGCTTCTAGAATTATGCCAGAAGCTTGCCACTAAACAATTTTCTTTAAAAACTTAGAAAATTTTTTCAGAAAATATACACTGATTCAAATATAGAATAATACCAATATTAGATAAAAAATTTTATATTTGTAATAATATATATATATATATATATATATATATATATATATATATATATATATATATATATATATATATATATATATATATAGTATAGATATATATAACTGCTATATATATATATATATATATATATATATATATATATAGTTCAGAAGATCAATGTCAGTTGTAACAGCTGTAGTACGGTATATGAAGAGTTATGTGAGAATTCAGTGGCCAGTAAATGAAAGCAGGATGAGAGTTGATTAGGCAAAAATCCTAAGACTCCACCCTTTCAAGAAGAGCTATGCTAATCGAACCACCATATATGTGATACATATTCCACACAAGGGTAATGTGAAGAAGTTTCAAAGATGTCCCAGAATACCTAACCTCTTAAAAGCTTGGTTAGGAAAAAGGGGAAAGTTCTATATTTGAATCAGTTCATATTTTCTGAAAAAAATTTTCTAAGTTCAAAAAAATTTCTAAGTTCAGAAAAGTTAAGTTAAGTTTTTTAAGAAAATTCTTTAGTGGCAAGCTTCTGGAATTATGCCAGAAGCTTGCCACTAAAGAATTTTTTTTAAAAACTTAACTTAACTTAACTTTTTTGAACTTTGAAAATTTTTTCAGAAAATATGAACTGATTCAAATATAGAACAATACCGGAAAAAGAAACAGGGCGATACTTCCAAGAAAAATACGGTATTTAAAAGAGATACCATGAAAATTAAGTACAGATAAAGGTTTGGTTGCATATTTTCTAAGATGCATTTGAATGAAAGATTATATATGGTAGATAATCAAAGAAATATAGAGCTGGAGTGCTTGCTAATGTGTTTTGAGTGGAGCCAAATCTTAAATAAGAAAATATCTTCACTGAAAAATTATTTTTCATTTGTAATTGTAAGCGAAAAAAGGGATTGATAATAAGCATTCTTTATTATCGCTTACTTCAAAAATTTCATTTAACTTAGAATTAATAATTTCATGTGTAATAAGCTGGAGTTGGAGTTTGCAAAGGGCAGAAAAATTTGCTACAATCCCATTGAAGTCTTATCATATTTTTCACTGCCCCAATTAGAAATTTGAGTAAGATCAAAGGTCAATTGCTCGAAGGTCACCCTTCTAGCTTAGTTATTTGCTGTTGGGTAGGACATCTTTCGAACTGAAAAGATTAATGAAGGCTGGAGATCAATGAAAAATAGGAAAAGTTGGGGATTGGACAGAACCAAGAGGATCTCTATTGTAGATAGAATTAGACAGCAGCAGCTATAAAGATTGATTGGAAAGGATGTCAGAATGCTCCCTGAGAGAAGGATGGGGCCTCTATATCAAAATTGAAAGTTTATTAATTATAGCTTCGTACCAACTTGAAAGTTTATGAATTATAGCTTTGTGCCAAGTGCCAACTCCATCAAAAGCTTAAATTGATGCATCTAACCCTGCATCAAAAGGGCACCAATCAAGTTCTCTTCATGGAACCCATACTGGTAAATGGAGATTAACTTGGAATGTAGATGTTTTCAATCTTCATCTTTAAAGTAATATTTTGGCACAGGTTGAATGATGTCGCCTTCCAGTAGGAAGGTAGAGATAAAGTCGTCAACAGTCAGATAAAGTCGTTAACAGTAAGAGATGCAGTGCTTTACTAGGGTAGGGTGCAAGCTCAAGAGCATAAGTTTTAAGAGCTACATAAATAATATATAGCTATAGTCAGAAAGAACTAGAGATTTTGTTTTTTTGTTTTTAAATCTCCACTTGGCCAAGAGGTAGGAGAGCAGTGACTTTTCTAACTATTTTATTTCTGGGTTGAATTTGATGGAACTTGAACCATAAAAAAGAACTTACCTAATCATTTCCAAACCTATAATAAAATTTTAAATATATTTGTTACAATTTTGTATTTAATTTATTTTATTTTTTTATGTAAGCACTATACATACTTTTAATTCCATTCAGATGCCTACCACCAACATCATATATCACTAGCACCTGCCACTAAGCTTCTCTACAAATCCTCTCATATATGTGTGGCAAATCCATAAAACCTAAATACAATTTATTCTTCTCCCTCATTTGTTTTAATGTAAAGATTTGATCTACACATCCTCTACAACTCATAAATGCACCATGTTCTTCACCAATCAGTCCTTCAGTCACTCGACACACTTTTTACTTTTACTTTGTTGTACCTAAGTACCTGATAAAAAGCTAACTATCCGCATCCGCAATCCACATAGTGATTTTAACTCTCCATATCCGTGGATAGTGGAAAATCACCATCTGCCATGCCTCTAATATATATATATATATATATATATATATATATATATATATATATATATAATATATAGACTATAGATATATATATATAATAGATATAATATATATTATATACTATGTGGCGGAGACGGAAGTTACGCTGGCAATCAACAGTGTACCCGACGGTGAGGTACCTCTCTCCACTCTTTCTTGGAAATATAAGTTTCGAAGAATTTTTGATTTCGGAAGTCAAAGTATAGGAGATTACGTCAATGTTAGGTTGTAATGTTCAAAGATAGTGGTTTGAAGGTCTAGTCAGCACAGCAACCACCTGACACCATCAGGGTAATACGGAGCAGATTAGATTTTCTCCGTAACGGAGGAAGTTAGTCTTCAGGACTCCGTCGGCCTGCTGACTTGAATGACTTTCGAGGAGGATTGTGAACTTTGATATAAAATGTTGATACAATCTAAGATTTTTACCTAAAGGAAGATGTAGAATTATTTAGCTCGTTTCCCGGAGCTTTCTCGAAGATTAACCCGATAGAGGTCTCGAAGATTAACCCGATAGAGGTCTCGAAGATTAACCCGATAGAGGTCTCGAAGATTAAGAGTAACAATACCAAAAACATCAATATGAAGGATAGTGACACTCCATAAAAAAAGTGTTATCTTTACTAAAATCGCTCAGAATATATGGTGGGAGGTCTGACAAAAGTTAATGTTTACCACAGTCCTACCCCAACAATATATAAATAAAAGATTATGATTAAATAGAATTAGTTAATACACCTTGGAGGGCAAGTTAAAGGTTCCAAGGTGTAAAATATGTACACGAGCACAGACAGCTCTAGGATCAGAATCGAGAGTGGAAACCGAACGCTTCCAAATATTGCTCATGCATAAAAATCAAGGGAATCAGAAATCCAGACTCAACAATTGCGAATAAATGATGACTTAACTGAATTGACTGGGGGAATGGTTCCAAGTGGTGAGTCTGATTCAGGAGAATACAACTATGCTGAAGTACTATTAAAGAGGAAGGAATCAGGCCAAATCCCAACGTTAGAATTGGTAGGGAGAAGGATCCAGATGAACCACAACTCCGAAACAACTCCAAGAAGAAAGATTCAGGATGAATTCCAACTTCAAAATAGCACCGAGAAAAGATTCACTAAGGAATCTCACTCAAGAGTATCAGCTTAAAGGAAAAGAAGGAATCCCAAGGTTGGAATGGATAGAATGATTCAAGTATGAATCCCAAAATCTGAAGAATCCCAAAAATGAAGTCACATATATTTATTCTATTAAGAAACATACCCTGATATATCCAAGAGGGGTCTTTCTTAAATGGAGATTAATGATGTCAACGGCCTTCCAGCAAGCAACAAGATAGTAAACTGTAATAAGAGTTAAGTTTACTATCTGTACATTACTACAAATCTTACAGTTATTAATTAATAAAATCAAATAAATTTGTAGCACTGACCTCTGAGACAGCTAGAAAGGCTTATCACTTCTTGTGTATATCAAGGTTTAGCACAATTATATCTTTACTATCATCTGTGCTCCTGGTGCTATGTTTATCATTAAGTTTATATTATATTATACATAAAATCATAACAAGATGAACTAGAAAGGAGAAAAACTGGTATAATATCTATAAATATTATAAGGGTTTTCAATAATTGAATTGATAAGATGAATAAGATTGTATTATCACAGGCTGGATCAAAAATGGTTACAAAATTCCAGACTGTATTATAAAAAACATTTCCAAGAATAAACAACACCAGAATAAGATAGCGAATTGCCAATTGACATCATGGATGCATGATCAATATCTCCCTTATATCCTCCCCCACTAAATCTAAACCCCCAGCCTCAATTTCACTCGTTCGAAGAAAGACGGGAGTGAAGAGGCAAAGAGCATAGAACAGCGCAGGGAAGGATACTCAGGACTCTCTACTAAGCTATGAATATTTACAAGATATATTTTTTTCCAAGTTTATATACAATTTTAATGTTAATTTTTAGATGAATTTTCACATTTATTCTTTAGTGATTCCAAGAATAAACGGTTCCTACAACGAAGAAAATCAAGTTAAAGGGTTCCTTGTTGATATTATCCTACAACCAAGAAGAATCAAGTAAAAGGTTTCCTGGTTGATATGATAAATATGAGGGGTGACAATAGGTACTTCCCCTTAACAATGCTGTTATAACAAGCATCGATTATGTCGGCCTCTCTGACGGTATTCGTATTTGTCCATTAGCATTGTCTTCTATAAGAGATCTTGATTTATTTTTTTTTTCAATTCAACTGTAGATGGACAGTTTCCTCATCCATTCGCCAGATAACACAGGATCTTCTATTACGTGTTTGGCCTACTGGTGTCCCAATCCTGATTAATGTGTTCTTTGTTGGTTCGACACATACATATCTTGCCCAAGGGGACGGTAGTAGTAACTTGGGATTGGGCATTCACCTTTCTGCAGCCTAAGTAATTTTTTTCAAAGATCGATGTTGTAATTGATGAAACATATTGTCTATCAGAAGATCTTTCGGCACCTAACAATGGCATGATGAATGCTGATCGTCTGGTCCTGATACTCTGGGATACCGACAGAGATGTTTCTCGATGTCTTGTACTATGTAGAGTCAATCCTGAAAAACATCAATATATCCGGCAGTTATTGAGTCATGGAAGGATTTCCAATTATAAAAAAAAACATGAGCATATTACCTAGTCTAAGATTATTAATTTTTCATCATATAATAACTGTCTGGAAGCGAAAAAATGACGTAGAGTAAACTAAGTCATTTTCACCTTCAGCTATTTCTCAACTGCCTTATCGATTGGGGAACTCAGAAGTACAAATTAATTATGAGAAACTGACGAGTTATAATAAAAAAAAACAAATTTCAAATTATATAAAATTAAAATTTGTATCTTTAAATAAAGGTATATAATCAGAAAATAAAGTGCTTGGAAAGTCGTCATGGTTGTTCACGAAAACACACACCTTCATAAATAAGCAAAATTTTTTTTCATTATTATATTAATTCGAAGAATAGACAATCTAGGAAGTCTTTTTCCTGATTCTTTCTATTTTCTTGTTATACTTATGAATTCACCCAGTTGGCCCATTTAATTTGAAGAGAGAGAGTCTTACTCATCTAAGTTATAAATTGATCAAAGAACATCGGATTATCTCCTTCAGGAACCGGGACAAATCTGTAAAATAAGTTTTAAGCTCCTCCGGCCCACAACCTGTCATAAATGACCGGTTCGTTGGAACCAAGGAACTGGTATATATATGTACAATAGGTACATATATATATACAGTTCTCAATATATTATATATATATCACAGTTTTGTGAGCGTTACGGCGGTTTCGATGGACTCTTTACATAATAATTCAATATGGCATTTGCTTGTGATAAATATATTAACTAGACATATAATATTTATACATTATGCGTATTTAACCATTGGTTAAATAACGTGAGGATTCTATTACACAAGACTTTTTTGATTTTTTAGTTATAGTTTTAATTTTTAGTCTGCAAACACACACGAAGAATCCAGACACACAAAATCAATTTTACAAGAATCAGTTACACCAGGAGGGTTTTTTTTCGTCACCTTAGTTAAAGTGTTTGACGATCAGGCACACTAGAAAGCATACATTCAAAACAGCTTCGATAGATGAAGATGTTATAGAACAATAGTTCAGAAGGAAGTTTACTTAAGAAAGATAGGAATAAGAGTTTTTTTTTTTTCAGATAACTTATCAGAACTATGTACTGATAAGTTTGATTGGCCAAGTAATTTAAATTTACGTTCCAGTCAGTAAGGGAACGACAGAAGTTTCATTTTTCAACCAAATGAAGCAAAACCAACCTTTATTCTCCAGGCTTATTTACTTCGTATCAGAACACAAGTGTGTCATTTTATAACCCCGAGACAAGATTATAAAAGACTTCTTCAATAAGGTACATACTCCAATGGAGTCGACATGAAGTTTATTCACTACTAGAAGTAACTAGCAGATAGTTATAGTGAACCCCGGCTAAGCATTTTAAATAACAGGGTTCACCACCACCAACATTATTTCCATATATTAAAGGTTTATTATGGGCATAATATATGTGAACGTTAACTTTAAAGACATCCGTAAAAGCAGTGATAACTTCTGGTATTGGCAATTGACCCGGAAGTTTTAATAATCGGAGTCTTTTGTGAACCAACTGACCTTGAAGTTTATATTTTACAGGATGCTTTTGTAACTCGTCGATAAGAACATCTCTTACCTCTAAATGTCTCTCGACCGATCCATATAAGTAAAGAGAAAAACACTTATATAACGAGTCTCCTCCCCCGCTGATTTCTATCGGAAAGAACCCAGGAGGAATGAAATCCAAAGAAGTATTTTCGGCGGGTTCTTCTATATTATCATTTACGGGAGATCGGGAGAGAGCATCGGCAACTATATTTTTAGGGCCCGATATATGACGTATGTCAAAGTCATATTCATAGAGCTCTTCCATAGTCCTAGCTAACCTTCCATCAACCAAACTCATATTTTGTAAATAGATGAGTGGCATATGGTCGGTATAAATAATGAATTTTATACCACGGAGGAAAGGTCTAAGGGATTTGACAGCCCAACGCAAAGCAGTTAGTTCTTTATCAATCACTCCATAATTTCTCTGAGCCCCATTGAAGGTCATAGAAATAAAAGCAATTGGCCTGCGTTCTCCGTCTTGGATTTGAGAAAGGCAAGCACCCGCCCCGAAGTCTGAAGCATCTACATGTAGCTCCATGGGAGAAACCTCCGGACTATAATCGGGGAACCCTAACAATGTGGGATTTACTAAGGCCTCCTTAAGTTGATCAAAGGCCTGCTGACACTCCGGCGTCCATTTAATGGATCTACCACCAGTCTGGCATGATAAAGGCTTACTGATTTGAGAACAATTTGGAATATGACGCCTATAAAAGTTTACCATTCCCAGAAACTGGCGTAATTGTTTTACCGTAGTGGGGACAGGAAATTCTAAAGCTCCTTTGAGATTTTTCTGAAGGGGCAGTGTATACCTTTCCGGGATATATGGTGACCCAAGAATTCCACCTCAGTACGACACAGCCGGGTTTTACTGGGTTTAAGTTTGTACCCGTTTTTCTCTAGTGCAGAAAGGACACGATCCAAGGTGGTTAGATGATCATCTATATTTTTACTGAGAATGATAATATCATCTAAATATACCATAACCTCGGACCATGGTAGTTCTTCCAACGCCAACATCATTCCACGTTGAAATGTTGCTGGACCATTCTTTACACCAAAGGGCATTTTTAAATATTCGTACTGTGCAAAGGGGGTGGAAAAAGCAGTTTTTTCAACACTCTCGGGCTCCATTGACACTTGATAATATCCACGGACCAGATCTATTGTTGTAAAATAGACATTACCGTACATATTATAAATCATATCTATTAGGTTAGGTAACGGGAAGGAATCGGTCTTAGTAACACTATTTAATTTCCGGTAATCGATACATAATCGTAACTTACCGTCAGGTTTTCGGACCGGAACCACAGGAGCTGAATAAGGGGATTTACTAGGTCTAATAATATCCTGCTCCAACAGTTCATGACATTGGTTTTCTATTTCTTGAGCCAAAGGACCCTGGAAACGACGTACTGGTAATCTCACAGGTCGACCAGTTTCTACCTCGATATTGTGTGTGATATTAGTAGCCACTCCAACGTCGTGGTCACCGAAACTGAGAGCCGATTTATGTTTTAATAACACTGCGATTAATCGTTTCTTTTCGAGGTCAGAGATAGGAATATCCGCAAAGCAAAACTCCTCCTCCAACTTAGTGGGGGACCATACGTCTGCTTTAAGGTTGATTTCGGAATTCGCCTCTACTGGCCTAGTATTAATTTGAAGAATATCTTCTTCTTCCAAAGAACACAAGCTACCTACTACAGTACCCTTCCTAACATAATGAGGTGTATCGGAAGGATTAAATAGAGCGATCTTACACGAATCTCGCAAATCCAATACACCAGGAATTGGTACAACGGATCCCATTGGCTCTGATTGAAAACCTACCAAAGCAGAGACTTCAGATGAAGGACAACTTACATCCACCATCTGACAGGAAAACGGTGGAACATTTATGGACTTAACCGTGACGCATTTATAAAAGGGGATGTTTAGACTCTCATCCTTAGCTACGGATTCTATACAATCATTAGATCTATGTACTAATTCCCGCGTAGTTAAGTCTGGGAGAAGGTCATTTTCTTTTAAAGCGACAGCCCCTAAAACTAGCGAAGCTGGCATAAATTCCTGGGGAACCACCAACAAAATGACGGGCTTAGATACATAATCACTATCAGGGAAGTACAGATTACATTCAGTGTAGAAGTCAATAGGTACTGAATGTTCTCGAACCAGACCACTGATGGCATTAACCTGTATATCTACAGAAGGCCGTAAGGGTAAGTTCTTCATGTACCCCTCGGTCATTTCAGTGCTGATTAAACTAATTCCAGCTCCACTGTCCACCATACAACTATAGAAGCCTGAGCTGTTGGGAACCAAAGCGACTGAAACAATCAGAGGGTCCTCCTTGAAAGGAGTACAATGGACTACCATCGTCCGTAAGGGATTTTCTAAGGGTTTAGTTATTTCTAAGGGAGGTCGTTCGGAAGATTTCTCGGAAATAATTTTAGAAGTTTTAAAATTTTCTGTGCCTCCATCATCATTGACTGAGTCGATTAAAGGGTTATTCTCCACCAGAGGACTCAAGTCCGGGGAGACCAGGAGTTTAAAGGGGGATCATACCGCACCTCATCATTAGAGCAAGGGTTTAAATTTTTACTTGCAGGTAGGGATGGTTCCACTTGTGTGAACGATGGAGGCCTGTGATTGGTCAATTGATTTGAAGAATACGACCGGGAATATACTTTTTCAAAGGGAACAGTTCTAAGGGAAGAAGGCTCGTGGTCATGATTATGGGACTGGGGAGGAGCACTAAGGGAACACCTCATCCCAGCGTGAGGACCTCTACAAAAGGGACATACCACTTTCCGGATATTCGGAGAAGAAGAGGAAGGAGAGAGTTCCTAGCTCGGCATTCGGTATTTGAATGGCCGGTTTTCTTGCAGTAGCTACAGACTCCCAAGTACTTATAGCATTCCTGCATTTTGTGTCCTCGCTTCTCACAGTAGTCACACAAGATATTCATCCGATCTCCCGATCCTGAACGACCCTTTCGATTTGCATTACGATTATTCTGAGTTCTGGAACGGTCACTACTTGGTGGTGAATTCCGAACAGTGTTGTAGACAATACGACTGCTATTATTTCTTTCCGGAGGACTACGTTGGCCAAGATTAGAAGAGCGATGTTTAAGGTTAATTGAAGACTTAGGTTTACGCTGTTCAACCTTCTTACGCAACACATCAGTCCATCCAGGGAGTGCAGCATTGATCTGAATTACTGACTCAACAGATTCGTTTAAGTCCACCTCCTGGTCAGTTTGGGAATAAGTTGATGGGCCGACCTCAAGTGGATTTGTTTGGGACATTGAATTTGGGAAAGCAGTGTTATTGCTGTCTAAAGAGTCCGCAAAATTCACTATATTTTCCCAGGGAGCTCTACTATAACCGTCCAGCTCCATCATTTTGATATACTGACTGACGAATATCTCAACATAAGGAGGCAAACTACATAGAAAAGCTATTCTAAGTGAATCATGATCTCTCATATCATAACCCGGATATGCTTGACTAGCTAGGCGCTCTAACCGAAGGGCGAACATTTTAATGCTCTCGTTAGGGTATCGGTGAGCGGCATGATACTTCTGTATTCTGTATTCTTTCTTCTTTCGTTCCTCATCACGATACCAACACACAAGATTATCCCGTACAGAGAAGTATTCACGGTTGTCTTTGATGATCTCTCGGTATATGTTCAAGAATTTTCCTTCTAGCTGTCGGCCAAGAAGTAATAACCAATAGGTGCCGAGCATTAGGGTAGTTTAAACTACAATAAGCCCTCAAAATTCACCAGGTAGCACAAGAGAATCTTGTTCGCCGATTCGTATTTAAAGCTTTCCAGGACCACAACGACTTAAGCTTCTGGTGTTCTTGAAGTAACGATCAGAAGGCCCAATGCGCTTCTCCTCCAAGCATGTCAAGTCTCTTTTTCATGTTTGGTCCTGAATACATTTGAAAGGTCATCATCGTCAGGTAATCGACCCATAGCAGTCCGTTGGGAATATCCGTTGGGATTACAACAGAAAACATCTGTTGTCCGGTATTGATTCATAGGGAATTTGTTCTCGTTGAGGCTGTAAGTAATTTTATTATACTTTCCGAAATAGCAGCCTCTCCTCTATGGATAGGGGATAGAGAATCTCTATTGTCTCTGCCCATATTGGGAGTTCTAAAGAGAGACTTAGTTGGGTGAAGTAATTTACTGGGGGTATAGAATCATGACGAAGATTGGGATTAGAAAGAAGTTGAGGTTTAGGAAGAAAATTATGAGTAATGCATAAGTTAGGATTAGGAATAGAAGGCATTAGGAATAAGGTTAAGAATTAGAATGAGATTAGGATTAGGAAAGAATTTGATTTCTAGGATTTTCTACATAACTGGGTGGATTATGTAGAAAAGGCGTTGATCGTGGTTGAGATTGGGAAACTAAGGAAGGTTTATACTCACGATCATAGAAAGAAGTGGTATTTTTAGGCATATGCACATAATGGGAATCGAAATTAGGTGGAATACCTTGACCTTGATCATGGAACGTTCTGTGTTCAACCTTACTGACTGTATCGTTTACTTGAGCCAATTGCCTTTCACTTAACACCTGTTTATGGAGTTTAGTTAATAAAGTACTCATCTCAGGCTCAGTGAAAGGTTTGTCAGATTTGGGAGCTAAAGATAAGTCAGAGGGTATGTCAGAGTTGACAACTTCTTACCCTGTCTTTATTTTCCACATTCATTCCTACATTCATTCCTACATTATTTTTATTACGATCATCACGGAGACGTTGTTCTACACGTGGATCTAATGCGACAGCTGCAAGAGAGGGATCAAAGTCCACAGCTTCTTGGCTATCCAGCATGTATGCTCGTATCCAATGTTTTTGGTTGATGTTTTCTGACATTTTTCTTTATTGTAAGTTTTCAAGAAAGAATTCAAGTATGAGGGTTATTACAACCTAACTCTCGACGTGTCCAATATAAATTCAAAAAGAAGAATTCTTTGAAAGAACTGAAGAGAATCGAGATTTTCAAAAATAAAATATGGGACGATGTGGAGCGATGAAGTCAGCAATCCTAGTGCAAAGCAAGCGCAGGAAGCTCAACAGACGTCCCTGTCGGGCGCCACTTTAATTTAATTTATGCTGGCGGAGAGAAGTAATCGCTGGGACAACAAGTGTTCCCGACGTGAGGGTACCTCTCTCCACTCTTTCTGGAAATATGAAGTTCTGAAGAATTTTTTGATTTCGGGAAGTCAAAGTATAGGAGATTACGTCAATGTTAGGTTTGTGATGTTCAAAGATAGTGGTTTGAAGGTCTAGTCAGCACAGCAACCACCTGACACCATCCGGGGTAATACGGAGCAGATTAGATTTTCTCCGTAACGGAGGAAGTTAGTCTTCAGGACTCCGTCGGCCTGCTGACTTGAATGACTTTCGAGGAGGATTGTGAACTTTGATAGAAAATGTTGATACAATCTAAGATTTTTACCTAAAGGAAGATGTAGAATTATTTAGCTCATTTCCCGGAGCTTTCTCGAAGATTAACCCGATAGAGGTCTCAAGATAACCCGATAGAGGTCTCGAATTAACCGATAGATGGTCTCGAAGCATTTAGAGAGTAAAATACCAAAAACATCAATATGAAGGATAGTGACACTCCATAAAAAAAGTGTTATCTTTACTAAAATCGCTCAGAATATATGGTGGGAGGTCTGACAAAAGTTAATATTTACAACAGTCCTACCCCAACAATATATAAATAAAAGATATGAATTAAATAGAATTAGTTATATACACCTTGGGGGCAATTAAAGGTTCCATAGTGTAAAATATGTACACAGCACCAGACAGCTTCTACGAGATCAGAGATCGAGAGTGGAAACCGAACGCTTACAAATATTGCTCATGCATAAAATCAAGGGAATCAGAAATCCAGACTCAACTATGCGAATAATGATGACTTAACTGAATTGACTGGGGGAATGGTTCCAAGTGGTGAGTATGATTCAGGAGAATACAACTATGCTGAAGTACTATTAAAGAGGAAGGAATCAGGCCAAATCCCAACGTTAGAATTGGCAAGGAGAGGGATCCAGATGAACCACAACTCCGAAACAACTCCAAGAAGAAAGATTCAGGATGAATTCCAACTTTAAAATAGCACCGAGTAAAGATTCACTAAGGAATCCCACTCAAGATTATCAGCACAAAAAGAAAAGAAAGAATCCCAAGATTGGAATGGCACGACGATGGATTCAGGATGAATCCCAATATCAGAAATCGGATTCAGGAATGAAGCCCCAAAACAGAACATATATTTATTCTATCAAGAAACATACCCTGATATATCCAAGAGGGGTCTTTCTTAAATGGAGATTAATGATGTCAACGGCCTTCCAGCAAGCAACAAGATAGTAAACTGTAATAAGAGTTAAGTTTACTATCTGTACATTACTACAATCTTTAACAGTTATTATTAATAAAATCAAATAAATTTGTAGCACTGACCTCTGAGACAGCTAGAAAGGCTATCAACTTCTTGTGTATATCAAGGTTTAGCACAATTAATCTTACTATCATCGTCTCCCTGGGCCATGTTATCATTAAAGTAATATTATTATAATACACGTAAAATCATAACAATGAACTAAAAGGAGAAAAACTGGTATCGATCATCTATAAATATTAATAAAGGTTTTCAAATAATTGAATTGATAAGATAATAAGATTGTTTATCGCACAGGCCTGGATTCAAAGAAGGTTACAAAATCCAGACTGTAATTTAAAAAACATTTTCCAAGATAATACGAATCACCGCAGAATAAGTATAGCGAGTGGCCAATTGACATCAGTGGGATGCATGATCAATACTCCCTTATATATATATATATATAATAATAATATATATATATATATATATATATATATATATATATATTATATAATAAATATAATATATATATATAATATAATATATATATATATAATATATATATATATATTATAAATATATTATTATTAATATATATATGTTGTGTGTGATGGCATAATATCTCAGGTTGCCCATTCTTTATAGGAGGGATGTGGGGGGCACAAGAAGTAAAGGTATATATATATATATATTTATATATTAATATATATAATATAATATATATATATTATATATATATATATTTATATATATAATATATAAGGGGTGTTGTTTCAGGCATTGTAATGTATAAGAATATTGTAAATGTAGTATTATGCTGATCAAAAGATGTAAGAAGTTTCCAGAACCTTCAAGAATTATAAACAATTACATCTTTGCAATAGCAGATCAGTAAAGATTCAGCTCCTTGCCAGTGCAGTCCAGTTGAGCCATGTTTTCGTTATGTAGGCAAGGTTGATTGCTGTTGTATCCGTAAAATGATAAACATTGAAGATAGTTGGGTCAGATGAGCTACTACCTGCCAATTATATTATAAAGGATCTTACGGAAAATGTTGCAGTTGCTCAATTACGATGATAACAGTCAAGAGTATAGCAGTTTCAACCATGATTTCAGAATTGAAGTCATTCAACTGGAAACTTTGCCAAACCGTGGACAATATTTGTTGTGGGGGATATCGCTCAGATTCAGAAAAAAACATTTCAAGCAGTTCAGAATCTTTGGTCGTTAAAATATTAAAATTCTTTGTAAATGTTGGCTGTTTCCATTCAATCCTCACTCCCTTTGACAGTAGATCTGAATACCATAAACTGAGAATGGAATCCATTTCCTATATTTTATGGCATAGCTGTTATTCGGGAAACAGGCCAGATGATTTCCTGCAAAATTTGTAGTGGTGCCTGTTCCTAATCTTATTATAGATTAGCAAGTATGTGGGTAAACAAAACTCACACTTGTCCACACCACCCAGAAATATTATTGATTAAAAAATCACACAGTTACAATTTGCCATTTAAGGATTGGTGTCAGGAGGATTTCAAGTTTTATTCAACATTGCCAACGTGATTATATTAAAAGTATTTTTTCGACCTCTCCACTCGTTGAACCACCCTCATTCATGTCAAGACTAGAAGTTAATTTAATTATAGGAAGCTATGCTAGTGAATGAGATATTCCTCAGGAAATAAACCGATCAAGTTATAACATTACGATACACGGAGAATGGCAAGATGTTTCTCGAAAAAATCTTGAATTGTCAGTTATTTTTTTGTATTTTTATTGCATCTTGGCTGTTAAATACATGACTCTAAAAAATCTTTAGTTTTAATTTTTGATTTAATAATAAATTTATTAAAGTTATTAAAGTAATAACTGTTTCTTGATTTATAGCAATTTATTAAAGTTAATTAAAGATATAAAGTATGTTAATAATAAAATATCTAAATTTGTGTCAACAAAAGTTGAAAATTGTTCAGAAAATGGTGTTACAATGTTTTCCTTTACTGATAGGTTTACTTTATTATCTGTAAATTGTATTGATTAAATGGCATGTATACATTTTATATATATATACCGGTATATATATATATATATATATATATATATATATAATATATATATATTATATATATATAAGTATTATAATATATAATATATATATATGATATATATATAATATAAATATATATATATATATATATAATATATAATATTATATTATATAATATATATACTATATATATATATTATATTATATATATATATAAGATCGGAATTTACGTAATGTGTTTTTAGTAGTTTTGAATTTTAAAATGTATTTTTTATAATTATTTTATTCCATGGAGTAGTTAACAATTTTTTTCTTAGCCTTTTTTATTTTTTAAAATGTTTTTTTTGTAATACTCTTTGTTCCGAAGTTGTGGAACAAAAATAGTTGTTGAAATACCGTATTTTCTTTATTACAGTATATTTTTTTAAAATTTCTTCTGGCAATAATTAATTTATCATTTTTTTTATATTTAAATTTATAACTCATTCATCTAACATTAATATATGATGTAAAGAAATCTGATAAGTGCACATGGTTTGGTTTTGTAATTAACTCTGCTCACCAAGAGACACTCATGTAATTTCTTGCTAATATTTATTAAAAATCTGTTGTTTGGTGTATCTTAGAGTAGCTGCTGGAAGACAGCAGTTTAGTTTTTAATTTCTGTAGATGTAGAAGTTATGGACAGAATGATATATTTGTTTTTTTTTTTCGTGGACAATGATATTTTTCATATCACTATTCCAAAAAAGTATTAGTTAGTTTTTATATGATTTTTTTTTTCCCCTTTTCAGTTCATATAAGACTAGCTATGAATCATTATTATACATTAGCTGCAATTGTAATTTTATTTGTAACTTTTTCTATTGCCTTGAAAGATTATTACAGTATTCTTGGCGTGAATCGCAATGCAAAAGACAAAGAAATCAAAAAGTCATTTCGAATGTTGGCAATGAAGTATCATCCTGATAAAAATAAAGAAGAAGGAGCAGAGCAAAAATTTCAGGAAATTGCTGAAGGTTAGTGTTTTCCGTTAATAGGTTATAAAATATTGTTTGCACAATAAAATTATTGTTTAACGTATACAGTACAATAAAATTATAAATTATTGTATAACATACACTACAGTAAAATTATTGTATAACATTTACAATAAAATTATTGTATAACTTGAGCAATAAAACATTATTGTATGTGTACAATAAAACTTAAATTAAAAAATATCAATGTCAGCTTCCCCTCAGCTTCCGATAGGTTAGGGGTGAGAGCTCTAAACATACAATGGAAGCAGAATATTCAAGTAGAAGAAATGACCTAAGTTGACCAAGAAAGCCCCACCGCCATACAGTCATATATATATATATATATATATATAGTATTATATATAGTATATATATATAATATAATATATATAATATATATATAACTATAATATATATATATATATATAATATATAATATATATATATATATATATATATAATATAATATATATATAATATCTATATATATAATACAGGGTGATCAAAATCTTG
Organism: Trachelipus rathkii; assembly: GCA_015478945.1. Lineage (NCBI taxonomy): Eukaryota > Metazoa > Arthropoda > Malacostraca > Isopoda > Trachelipodidae > Trachelipus > Trachelipus rathkii. The sequence goes on from JABUQX010042922.1 coordinate 34,782, forward strand.
CGCAACAAACTCGCAAGGCTGATAGGCCATGATAAGGACATTTTTGTTAAATAATCTATGTTGTATGAGCTTCGTTCAAAGTTACGGAGATGTAAGGTAAACCACGTTGATTTTTGACGCGTCCGTTTCTTCTAACCGAGATTTTGGGTAATTCTAATGTTATGTATATTGTGCGTGCTACATATGTGGTACCAGAGGGTTTGATAAAGTTACCATTATATATATTGTTGTTAAACAACGTATGTGGTTTTTAAGCGAGTTGTAAAGGCAACCAAGGGTAGCTTGTTATGCATGCATTTTATTGGGAAAGTTACCGAGTGTTCAAGTGTCTTCCCTGCACCTGAATACATCGTTACAATCGCGTGCCATTGCCTGCGGACTCTACCGAACATCCCTCACTGTGTCTGATTTGATCAAACGCAGTGAATATGCGCTGAATCAGTTCCTCTTGTGTTGACTGGGTTAATGTACACAACACTCTTCACAGGCCCCAAAGAATAATAATCTAGGGGCGTGAGGTCGGGCGATCTTGCCGGCCACGCAACAGGTCCCCCCTCTCCCTGTATCCATTTGTCATGTTGTAGAACATGTCCTCTGCGGGTCGCAAGGGGAATGTCGTCCATGAGCTGCGGAAGCGTTTTCTGGAGTAGTTGCAGGTACCCAGGTCCATCCAAACGGTGTGGAATACAGGTTCCAGCAGATAATCCCCAAGAATTTCCACCCCAGATTGTTACGGTAAATTTCGCCTGGTGAGCTCTGATTAACATTGCGTGCGGATTGTCCTCTTCCCATATGTGGCTGTTTCTGTTGAAGTAGCCACCACGTGTGAAGCACGCCTCATCTGTAAACAAACAAGACATGTGCAGAAAGGCAGGATTATCGATGCTGCCGTTGCAGAAACCACCGACAATCGCACACGGGTGCAAAGTCGTTTTGGCCCAAGTCTTGGTACGTTTCCGATAGTGTATGCATGGAGGCTTTGTCTTCTTGCCAGACCCGAAACCACAGACGACTGATTTGAACCTCATGGCATGGGCAATGGCGCATGTGCTATGTCGACGGGTCCCCCGTTGGTGACCTCTCAAGCCACTCTTCTTCAAGACGCGTGTCTTCCCCATGCACGGGAGCGAAGGGTCCATTATCTCGAAGGCGAGCAAACATTGTGTGGTGGGGTGATTTCTGTGTGGAAACCGTTCCCGTCATGAGGGTGCGCTCTCCCGTCCATTTCCGTTCGCCGCAGCGTAACACATTATCATGTCGGTTAATTCGGGAAGAGTGTAGGTGATCCATTCCTAATCGATGCCTACACTGTACTGAATCAACGAATGAATTGGCAATGGTAAAAGGTATTGCCGACGTGTTTCCAGGACTGGTTAAGCGTTACACACAATGTACGCAAGCACAAAACAATGAAAATTGAGTAACGTAAATCGTCGGTAACCTACATGCCACGCGTCACACAACATAAACTAGTGAACCTTCAATCGTCCGTAACTTTGGAAACGAGCGTCATTAGCAAGCATAGGGTTACTTTAACAATATGAATTGTTCTTTATCGTTTGCCTCTATCAGCCCATCGAGTTTGTCGCAGAGGTTTTGAATCACCTGTTTAATATATTATAATATATATATATATAATATATATAATATTATATATTATATACTATATATATATATATTAAATATATAATATATTAATAATATAATATAAATTAATATAATATTATATGTAATATATAATATATATATAAAATGTAATATAATATATTTATATATATATATATATATATATATATATATATATATTATATATTATATTATATAATATATATATATATATATATATATATTTTATATATATATATATATATATATATATATACCGATTATGTGAGAGATACCTCAGCATCCTCCTTACTGACCATTTGCAAACAATTTATAACATCCTTAACTTCCTCAACATTCCTTTGCAAAAGGTGATGCCATTCTTTTATGATGAAGGGTATTCACCTTGGCTATTACCTGCTCCCACCATCTGTCTTTGCCCTGATCTCTCTCTTCAAATCTAGCCACTCCGCTGTCTTGTTAAAGGCATCATTCTTGTCTCACTCCTCAGTTCACGGTGAATTTACTCCAGTGTTTACTGACTCCTATAAAACAGGGGACATTGTGGGTGCATCTGCTGTCTTTCCTGACCGCAACCTTTCCCACACCCTCCCCCCTCATGCTTAAATTTTTACGGAAGAATTAATGGCTATTATGATTGCCCTATCTCGAATTTTATTCCTTAACCAAGACCACTCTTATGTCATTCAGATTCGCTCAGCGCCCTCCAAGCTCTTAAAGCCCCTTATTCTAAAAACACTAGTATCCACTGTACAAAAATTTCTTTTGGTTGCTCCACTCTCGTAAAAAACAAATTACACTATGTTGCACCCCTCTCACGTAATGGTAACTGGCAACGAAATCGCTGACAGAGAGGCCAGAATTGCTGCCTCCTCTTTCTGGAGCGGTTTTAGGTACCTCCCGGATGCCATTCGACAAGGTCGCCTCCCATCAGTTGATTATTATCCTGCTCCAAAAAGGTTTCCGGTCTTACTGGTAGGAGTGCTGGGCGAGTGATCAGCGAGGGGCGAAACTTAGAAATATAAAGCCGATGGCCACACCAGTGTCACTCACAGCCACTACATGTTACGGGATCCTCCTCCTCCTCCTCCTG
>JABUQX010042922.1:40000-45000 GCA_015478945.1 Trachelipus rathkii
TTCCCTTCTAACTCAACCCTGGACGATCTGGCATTCCTCTTTTACTTCTTCTTCTCTCAGGTGTCCTATGCCTTTGCCTATGATTACATTTGATCGGGTGCATAGGCCCCTGATATCTATGAACGTTAGGAAGGCGTGTGGCCCGGATGGCATTCCTCCCCGAGTTTTGAGGAAGTGTGCTTCCGTGCTATCCCCACCCCTCGTTCAACTATACTCTATTCTAAAACTAGCACTGTTCGCTTCAGTGTTGGAAGCACGCAATGTCCAACCTATTCCGAAATAAAGGAAGCCGCTCTGATCTTTCTAACCTTGTTCACTTAGCTTCTCACTTTTAATTCTCACCTTCACATAAACAAAAATAGAACTATAAAGTGGGTTGCTAGGGTGGTTCAAAGAAACTGGAAGTTCGTTTTAGACTGCGAGACTCTTTCCTCTTCTCAGTTGCTCCAGCTATACAAGGGCCTCATCCGCCCATGTATGGAGTACTGCTCTCATATCTGGGGGAGGGGCGCTGGTTTCACCCGGCTTTTGGACAGGGTCGAGTCAAAGGCCAAAAGGCTTATAAACTCTTCTGTACTTTCCAGTTCACTTATCCCCTCTTCCTTTGCGACGCGATGTTGGTGCTTTATTCCTTTTCTATAGGTACGGCAGGTGCGCGAGGGAAATTATCACTTGCGTACCACCACCTTTACGACCGCCCTCGTAGCACAAGGGAACTGGTAATCTAGCGCAAGAGTTTAGTGTTGACATTCACTGCATTATTATTATTATTATTATTATTATTATTATTATTATTATTATTATTATTATTATTATTATTATTATTATTATTATTATTACCCATTAATTAGTTAACATATAAACTTTGTGTTGCACAATATTTTTGATTTTTAGCTTTGAAGTTCTGTCGGATGTTGAAGAAGAGAAAAGACATGTCTAGGACAATGCTACTTATAAGAATCAGGGAAGTCAAGGTGGGAGGACGAGGTGGAGGTCGGAGGTGGTGGTTGGATTCCCATGTCATAAAACATTCACTTTTCCAAAGATTTTCGATGAATATGTTTAGCATTTGAATGATGAAAAATGTGCATGTATTGGGAGGTTTCAACGAGCATACAAAATTCAATTTGTTCAGTTTGTAAGTGACGTTGCCTCCTTTCTTTTGTCGTCATCATTTTATTATGTTATAATAACATACGTTGCTTCCTTAATAATATCCCTTCTGCGATTTTTATACAACTTAGTGATAGTTTTACCCTGAAAAAAAAATCTTTAAAAATTAGTAGGGTCCTGTAAAAACTAATTTCTATTTCATGTTAGTGTTTTTATGCTTTTATCATTAATTTTTAACTTTACTCTATATATTAACTAATTTTAAAAATTACTTACTTTGTATGGTAAGTGTATTGTTGCTATTCTCTATGAGAAAAATTACTATGCACAACTAATTTTTTTAAACTAATGCATATTTATATATACTGTATAAATACAAGTACTTAGTTCCACTTAGCATTGCCAAACAATCCTACCTCTATTATTATTATTATTATTATTATTATTATTATTATTATTATTATTATTATTATTATTATTATTATTATTATTATTATTATTATTATTTTTTAAACTAAATGTTGATGTAAAATAATTTAGTGCCAGTACTATCAATATGTTGTATTTTTTGTTTGTTCAAAAGTCTTTATAACAAAAAACAAACCCAACTAACACACACATATTTTGACCCTCCCCCCCCATCCCGGTTTTATTGTCCATTTTTACAGAACGTTTGCTTAAAATGCTATGTAAATAATCTGGCTAATAATAATAATAGAATTCATAACCTCCACTAATGTATGTTAGATTGAATAGAAACTTATGACGAATTTTCATTCATCACTATTTATTTTTAGTTTGCTCTCATGACAATATTAGTTAAGCGTCTGGATTGTAGGTGTTGAAGATATCTAGAATGCTTGATTATTTATTTAATCTGTTCTACGAACTTAGGTTAGGTTAGGTTAGGTTAGGTTAGGTGAAGATTAAAAAATCTTCTCCCTAGTCTAAGACCAGATTAACTTAACGAGTTTTATATTTGCAACAACTTTTGTAAACTTGAAAATAGAAATTTATAACTCCTATTTCTGAACTTGAAAATCAAAATATTTATAACAAAAGTTTTGATTAAAATCATAATAGTGTTTTTACATTTTAATTTTCTTTTTAATTTTTTATTTTTTTTATTTTTTAAAGTTAATTATTTTATATGTATATATTTGCTTTTGAATTTAATATAGGACCGCCATTTCTTGAATTTGGACGATCTGTTGGAGCGTGGGCAGCATTTCGGTTCTTCTTTCGGGTCTCACGCACCTTTTTCGGTCAGGGTCACTTCAATCAACACTTCAGTAGTCATTTCAAACACCACAATAATGCACATAATAATAATAATCACCATCACCAACGCACCACGTTTCAATCTGAAAGCAGCAGCAGCAGCAGCAGCGGCACTCACAGTAGTGAAAAAAGGAATTGTAAAATTGTTACAGAGAGAGTAGGAAATATTGTGACCCGTTTCACCGAATGCTCTTGAGAGATATAATTTCAACTTTAATCCCAAACACTGGTAATATATAATTTTTTACACTTTTACATTATACATTTTTTAATATTTATAAAAAATATTTTTATTGTATCTTTTTTGTATATTTCTTTTATATTATTTTTTTTTTTACCTTAGTTACAAATGGAAAAATAAGAAAGGATTGTTATTAAAATATGTTGAAGAACAGTTGAAAGATTGCAAAAAAGAATCTAGATCATTATTACTTGAATTTTTACTCAGTGATCATTTCTGTGTTTTGAAACAGGTAAGTAGCAGATTTGATTACTTAAATTCACTTTTCCAGAATATTGCTACATTGCTAACTTAATTAAAAAAAAATCACAAACTTCCTTTCCTACGTCATATATAATATATATATATATATATATATTAATATATATATATATATATATATATATATATATTATATATATTATATATGATATATATATATATAATTATATATATATATATACATATATATATATATATATTATATATATATAGATTATATAGATATATATATATATATATATATATATATATATATATATATATATATATATATATATATAATAATATATAATATATATATTATATATATAATATACTAGATTCGCGCACCACACAAACACACAACCCAACACTATATGATAATATATACGATATATATATATTATATTATATAATATATATATATATTATATATAATATTAATATATATATATATAGTATATATATATAATCCATAAATATATATATATATATATATATACATATATATATACTGTATATATATATATAATTACATATATATATATATATATATATATATATATATATATATATAATATATATATATATATATATATATATATATATATATATATATATATATATATATATATATATATATATTATATATATAATTTTTTATATATATTATTGTGTATATATAATTAATATATATATATATATAATATAATATTATATATAATATATTATATATATATATATATAATATATATATATTATATATATATATATATTATATAACTGTATCATATTATTATATATATATATTATATATATTATTATATTATATAATATATATATATATATATACCATATATATATATATATATAATATATATATATATATATATATATATATATATTATAAAAGTTCTGTGATATGTTAAATTGTGTATATAAATAATATACTCTTATTAAAGCTTATTTTTCAGCTTTGTATTTTTTTTCCCTTGTATTGTAATTGTTAAATTGGTTAAAAAATTTAAATTTGGGATGGATGAGTAGAAGAAGTCTGACGAATTGTCTATTAAAATAATATTAAATGTTAATTATAATTTGATTTTGCAAAGGAGATTGGGATTCTTGAGAGACCAAAAGAAAAACTGTAACAAGATTAGAGTTAGGATTAGAATGGAAGCTGTAAAGAGTTTGGTAAATATTCTAGAAATAGTTGCTTAGGTTAGCGAAATTAGTGGCTGATACTTACTTTTGTATCCATTTCGTCGTAATTAAATTTGGATCCTTATAATTGACAGTGAAGAAACATCTCTCTCTCTCGGTCACTCGATAAAAATTGTTTAAACGAAGGGAATAAAGGAGAACACAATCCAAAATGTTGGGAGTTTGCTTGGTGTTGCCTTGGTTTTTTTTTTCTTGTTTAGTCGAAGTATAGTATAAAGGAATTGAAACATTTAAAATAAGGTTCAAATTAGAGCTTTTTTAACCATCATTCATTCGTAAGTGGTTGGATTGGGGATATTGATTGATAAGAGGTTTGGCAGTTGTGCCCTCTTTCCGCACCTTGGCACTGCGTTCAAAAGCTCGGTGTTATGTTTTATTTTCTTACAATTGTCTTCAGCAAGCGCTTGTTTAGTCGAAGTAAAGTATATTGTTCAAGTAACTTTAACGTTTAAATCTTAATTATTCATAGTATCAATTACTCTTTCGTCATCTAATTTGCTATGAAATTTGACGTAAGCATATCCGTAATATCCTGAAGTAATTGAGTTCCTACTGGTGATTTTCTTGCAGGAACGTCTGGTTCCCCCATGATTTGTATAGGTTTATCTTTTAAATCTTTATAATTCATATATATCTATCATCTTCTTCCCCCCCCCCAAGACTGGGGTAAGGTGCGTGACAGTGCACGAAAAGAAAAAGAAAAAATGAACAAACTCGAAAAAAAGCCCAGCCTTGCCCGCCCTCTATACACTAAATTAGTGAGAACTCGGCGCAGTCAGAAAATCCACCCTAGATCTTCACGGGACCGCGAAAGACCCTCATTATGGCATCTCGTCAGTGTGGTGTCCTTCCCTTGCTCCAGGTGGGCCACAGCCATACCCACCTCACAAAACCCCACCAT
>JABUQX010042922.1:52500-57485 GCA_015478945.1 Trachelipus rathkii
GCAATGAGTGCAATGAGTGCCAAGTGAGTGCCACATAGTGCAACTGAGTGCCACTTTTTTGCCACTGATGCCACTTTTTTCAAAGCCTTTTCTAGCCTCCCCTGAACCTAGAATAGCCCTAATATGGGTGTCTTCCCCTAGGTTTATAAGGTAATGGGAATCGATTGGTGTATATTACAAGCCGCTAGGATGCACCTACTATGAGTTAGTCTTTTTCTATCACTTATAGCCTTAATATATAAATATATATATATATATATTATATATTATGATATATATATATATATATATATATATATATATATATATATATATATATATATATATATATATATATATATATATTTACTTGCACACACACCTACACACATACACTATGACACTTATACACACATTCACTATGACACTTATACACACTATGACACTTATAAGCACTTACACTCTCCATAGACACTTACACTAACGCATATACACTTACACTCCACACTCACCATAGACAACTTTCACTTACAACATACACCCTATGACACTTATAACGCGTTTACACCAGCCATGAGACACTTACACTAGCCCCCATATACACGTTACACTCACACACACACAGGTACACTTACACTTTCACTCACACTCGATATTTTGATGCCTCAACTTTGATGCCTCAACTTTGATGCCTCAGCATTGATGCCTCATCTTTGATGGCGTCATCGTTGATACCACCTATATTGATGATTCATCTTTGATAACTTATCTTTGATACATTTTCTAACCTATTCTAGCCTTTTCTACCCACATCATAGAACAGAGCTAATATTGATGTTTTCCCCTAGTTCATAAGCTAACCACCAGGGCTCAGCATGAGCCCCACCGCAAAAGGGACAAACAGCCTTGCGAACTTCCTGTGGTTCCCGCCGCCGCGTTTCGCCGCGTTCCCACTGGGCCGCCGCGTGCGCCCGCAGGAGCAATATTTCCGCCGTACCCAGCCGCCGCGTGCGCCCGCAGGCGCAATATTCCCGCGCGAATGAAAAATATATATATATATATACTATGAGTCATTCATTTTTATTTCATACTTAAACATTTTTATTAAAAACATTTTCACGATCCTAAAACTGTAACTCATTACAGACCTATTATTATTATTTAACATATTTCATAGTTGTGATATCAATGTAAACTATTCAAAAAAATTTCTTTTCAAATATACTATGAGTCATTCATTTTTACTTCACACTTAAACATTTTTTATTAAAACATTTAACGATTACAACCCTTAAGCTGTAAAAACACGTAAAATCAATAGCTCCAATTGCCTAGCAGCAGATGGAATAGTAATGCTTATTTACTGATTTGCTGATTTACTGTTTTAAACTATATATATTATTAACATTATTATTCTTTTTATATTTTTTACTTATACTTTTAATTTATAATTTTTTTAAAAAAATTGTATGTAAGAAGAAAAAGCCAGAGTGGATGATATACAATCATTTTATTTTTACTACAATTGTACGAAATTTTATTAAAAAACATATACTTTAAACATACCTTACAGCAGTAAATCAGAAAATCAATAGAGGTGTTACCTCACACCAAAAAGGGAAAAGTATGCTTTTGTTTTACTACTTTACTGTTTAACTATATGTTTTACTGCTTTACTGCTTTAACTTCATATGTTTTACTGCTTTTAACTCATATGTTTTACTGCTTTAACTCATATATTTATTAACATTACATACCTAAAGCAGTAAACAGTAAATAAATAGAGGTGTTACATAGCAACAAGGGAGTAGTATGCTTTGTTTTAACTGCTTACTGCTTTAAACTCATATTTTTCTGCTTTACTGATTACTCATACTGTTTTACTGCTTTACACTCATATGTTTTACTAACTTTAGACTCATATATTTATTAACATTTACATACTTAAGCACTAACATCAAGTAAATCACATAGGTGTTACCATAGCAGCAAGGGGAATTAGTAAGTTTCGTTTTTACGCTTTAACTGCTTTAACTCATTTGTTTTACTTTTACTGCTTTAAACTCATATTTTAACTGCTTTTAACTCGTATTTTTATTAACATGAAATGTTTTCTTATATACCTTTTGTATTATCTTCAATACTTTTTGCTTATTAAAGTGTTTTATTTTTTATTTTTATTATTTTATTTTTCATTACTTTTTATTTTTATTATTAATCATTATTACACTTATTGTTTATTATTATTAACACACACCCACCACACACACACTTTCCCACACACACATCACACACAACACATCAACCACACACACACCATCCACACATACGGTATAATTATTAAACATTTACACTGTTTAAATTACAGTAACAATTTATTTACTATTCAATTATAACTAAAATATTTCCACAAAGTTTCCTTAAGAACTTCTATAATAAATCTCAATATGTAAGTAAGAGAATTTACGAGCAACCATTGTAAGTTCCTACTTGCATGGTTTACGTATTTCAGAACTTTCATTTTAATAATTTTTCAACTAATTATTTGTGACAACATTTTATTAAAACTATATTTTACGTACGTTAACGCAATATCAATAAATCAGTAAGGCAAACCCCTAGCACCCCTTCACCAAGCTATGCCACGTTTGTTCTATTGACTTACGCTTTAACATCAACTTATCATGTAAATTAGTAAAAAATAGCAAAATAGTTCTTCTCTGCTACCCTAACATGTATTTTATTAAAAATATTCTAGGTTTTTATTTCAAATAAAATTTTTCATCTTACATTTTTATTATTCGCTCAATGTTAACTAAAATATTTCAAAGTTCTTTTAAATAATTCGGATTTTCTTTATTATTATTATTATTATTATCTATGTCCATTGACATCCATCACCAGAAAACACAACAACCCGCACTCCTTACAGATACGAAACTGACCTCTTCTCTGTAAAATGTGTTGAAATAACTACTTCAGCCTAAATTTAAGATAATCCTTTTTGTTACCCCGGGGCGATTTAGCCTAATACCAGGTCAAAATATAATTTCAAACTGACCTCTTTCTGTAAAATGTGTTCAAATAACTAGTTTAGGCCTAAATTTAGGCCTATTTAGGATAAACCTTTTGTAGCCCGGGCTGATTTAAGCCCTAATACAGATCAAAAGGTAACTTCCAGTAATAGACAAGAATCCGAGAAGTCAAATGTTTATTATTATTTTATAAATATATTTCAAACTGAAACATGCTGGATAGGTAAGATCCTTTAAGCAGGTAAGAAGGAAATGTTTACCTTTCTTGTGATTGGATGGATAATAAAAATAATAAAAATAAAAATAAAATAATAAAATAAATAAAAAGTATTAAAACAAAATAAAAAAATATAAAAGAAAACATAATGTTAATAAATTATACGTTATAAGCAGTAAACAATATGAGTTAAAGCAGTAAACATATGAGTTAAAGCAGTAAAACATACAAGTTAAATGAGTTAACGCAGTAAAGCAGTAAAACAGAAACATACTAATCCCCTTGCTGCTATGTAACACCTCTATTGATTTACTGATTTAGTGCTTTAAGGTATGTAATGTTAATAAATATATGAGTTAAAGCAGTAAAACATATGAGTTAAAGCAGTAAAACATATGAGTTAAATCAGTAAAGCAGTAAAACATATGAGTTAAAGCAGTAAAGCAGTAAAACAAAAGCATACTAATCCCCTTGTTGCTATGTAACACCTCTATTGATTTACTGATTTACTGCTTTAAGGTATGTAATGTTAATAAATATATGAGTTAAAGCAGTAAACATATGAGGTTAAAGCAGTAAAACATATGAGTTAAAGCAGTAAAGCAGTAAAACATATGAGTTAAAGCAGTAAAGTAGTAAAACAAAAGCATACTAATCCCTTAGGTGTTAGGTAACACCTCTATTGATTTACTGATTTACTGCTTTAAGGTATGTAAGGTAAAAATTTGGGTTCTCAAAATTGCACCCTGGAAGACCAAAGGGTTGGTCGAAAAAATAGGGCTGCCGAAAAATTAGGGATGGCAAAAAATTAGGGTGGGCCAAATTTGACCCATGAAGACCAAGGGTTGGCCAGTGGTGTTTGTACGTGGTGTATAAATGTAATTGTAAGTGTAAGTATCTATGGGTGAGTGTAAGTGTCATAGTGAATGTATGTATAAGTGTAAGTATGTGTGTGTGTGTGTGTGTGTCAGTGTGTTTGTACGTGTGCATAAGTGTAAATGTAAGTGTAAGTATCTATGGGTGAGTGTAAGTGTCATAGTGAATGTATGTATAAGTGTAAGTGTTGTGTGTGTGTGTGTGTGGTGTGTTTGTGTGTGACCGCGTGTGTAAAAGTGTGTAAGTAAATCTCTGTGTGTGTGTAAGTAAATCTGTGTGTGTGTAAGTAAATCTGTGTGTGTAAGTAAATCTGGTTGTGTGTGTAAGTAAATCTGTGTGTGTGAGTGTAAGTAAATCTGTGTGTGTAAGTAAATCTGTGTGAGTGTAAGTAAATCTGTGTGTAAGTAAAATCTGTGTGATAGTGAATAAATCGGTGTGTAAGTAAATTGTGTGTGAGTGTAAGTAAATTGTACCGTAGAATACACAAGGGTTGACCGAAAAATTTGGGTTCTCAAAATTGTACCGTAGAATACACAAGGGTTCTCAAAAAATTCTGGTTGCCAAAATTGTACCGTAGAATACACAAGGGTTCTCAAAAAATTAGGGTGGGGCCAAAATTGAACCCAGCGGAAGACCAAAGGTTGGCCGAAAAAATTATGGGTGGGACACGTTACACGGTTGCTCCCGCAACCGTTTTGGCGCAACCCTTCTTCGAAGCGTTGCCAAAAATCTTAGGGTGGCCAAAAAATTAGGGTTTGCCAAAAATTAGGGTTGCTCAAGAAAAAATTGGTTCTCAAAAAATTTGGGTTCTCAACAAAAATTTGGGTTCTAAAAAATTGGGGTTCTCAAAAAAGGTCAAGGCCCAAAAGGTCCAGGAG
>JABUQX010042923.1:0-27500 GCA_015478945.1 Trachelipus rathkii
GGGGGGGGGACACACAGAGCGATCTATTCGAAAAACTGAGTAAATAGCCTCTGACTATGCTATAGTGAATTAAGTAAAGTTAATTAATGTACAATAAATTCGAGTATATTATGATTTTAATCTGATTTTCATTGTATAATGTTAAGCGGTTAATTAATGTTAACCTCGTTTTGCTAGGATTTTAGAGATAAGTGGTTAAAATAATTTCGAGGAATTAGAAAAATATTAGATATTTAATTATATATATATATATAGGTTAAGTTAGGTGAAGTGAAGTTATCTTTCTAATGTATTTTAGAGATTTGTGATGTTCTATAATCGTTTTCTAATGAGATTGACCACTTCCAATGTTTAGAACAAGAGATAATATATGCCGTAAAAAATAACATTAACATGAAGTATTTTTTATAGTATACCCAATGTCGGAGCAAATTTTCTTTGCCTCTACAATTCTGATTTGCGTCACTAGGTGTGAATAATGCCTGCCGTTTGGTTAACTAGAAGCTTGGTGCCTCTCTAGTTATCTGTGGTGTATGAAACCTCATATAGATGCACTAGTGGCGTTTGTGTCTCATATAGAGAGGAATACAATTTAATACGCTAACACCATAATTATATATTCTTCCGCGATAGGTTGTAACGTAATTCACCATAAAAACCCGAAACACGACCACGAAAACGCATCTATCTTTAGTATCTCTAATCCATATTGTTAAATTATTTAGTAAAGGTAATAAACGTAGCATAAAAAGTTACTATTCTTAGAGCTAAATCCAGGTCAAAACCATAAATTTTCTCACAATGACAAGTGTCGAGAGTATGCATCATTTAATCGTGCACAAAAACCTTCCAAAAAGTAAAACGACTCAGTTCTAATAATCTAACATTGAAAAAAAAGAAATCAGGGTCTGTTGGTCCACTAAATGATGTAGAGTAAGGACTGGCCCATTGAGTGGAAAACTTTTCTTTCTTCTGTGTGCAGAAGTGGACACATTATTTACACACAAAGGTTGAGTAATATCTCCATAGCAATAGACTGAGTCGCATACATGGTGCTGTATGGAATAAGTTATAACAATCATAAAATAAACATACATCTCATAACTCAGAGTATCCACCCTCGTGAATTTACCTTTCGTATTCCATTAATAGAGATCTCTGCAAATTATTTTGAATAATTGATGAGAAAAATCGAAATACTGGTATACTATCCGATGTTTAAATTCTAACTATTCCATAAAAATGATTGGATTCCGTGTAGAATAAAACGAACGTATTTGTCTACATATAGTCTAATGAAAAAAGTGAAAAAGTATTTACATACTTCGTACATATTATTTTATGCCATTCACACTCTCTTCCTGAATCTGAAAGCATTTTTCTGTACGAGTTCTAATAGCTGGAACGTCCATGTTTGTCCATTCACTTCTGAAAAACAAGCAAAACTTTTTGCACGCAGTATCCAGACGATATCTAAGTCATCTGCACTCCTTCATAATAGAAAATGTGCTTAGCTTGTTTTGTCCTAACGTGTCTGAGAGATTGAGAATACCTTGGATATATGTGTAGGTGTAGACTCCCCACCCCGATACTTAAAATGGAACAATAATACAGACTTTCCAGAGTATTCTCCATACTGCGACACAACTTGGGTTATTTAGATCACACTTCGACGTAAATAACGGAACATAAACATATTCTACCACACATTCATTATTTGACTGAGATTACATGAATCAGCTTATGAGCCATCATTCTTTCGTGATAGTGTGCCCGCCAACTAACAAATTGCTTCATCAATCGTAAAGTTCTTATAGGTGTGGATATCCGCGTTCGAGGGAAAATAATTTTTAATCCGCAATTGGGGTGCAGAGGGCAAAAGAATAATTCTCATTGTCGAACCTATGCTCAGGTTCCTCCCTTTTAAATGATATCTTAAAAATAGAAACTTCACTCAATACTGTAAACTCTACACTAATAAGAGCAGTTTTATTTCGCACAACTATAACATATTTCTTCTTTACAAGTGATATCTATATCACTTTCTATCTCTGATAATATCCTCTATCTATCTCAACATTAACATATTATGCCTTGTAATAACAAAATTGGAAATCATTAAGTATAATCACTCAAAATCATTAACAAATATTGATTAGCGCTTGCTTCCCTGCCCTCCAACATAAGTATATCCCCATCTGACTTGACCAATGTTTTCGGGGGTCTTGATAAACAAAAGAGCACATATATATATATATCAATTTTAAATTATATCTATACTTATTAATTATGATTTACATTTTAATTTATAAGTATTATTACTTTAAATGCAATATTCTTGTTAGCTAAAAATCATTAATTTCTAAATATATTATTATATTTTATACATAATTCATCTTTCTATGTTAATGAGTTTATGTAGAATTAATCTTCATTTTATATTTAATATTGGATTATCTAATAAAATGATTATATAATTCATATATTTTATTGCAATTATGTTAAAATTAATTATTATTATTATTATGCTAATATAAAACTACTACTTTTACATTGTCTATATCAATCGTGAATTATTCTAAATCTACCTTTAAATATTGATGTCTATTCTGAGCTATTCATATTACTTTCTAAGTTAAAGTTTAATTAATTTAAGTATTAGTTAAACTTTTTTATTATTCATTCAATTATCATTAGTTTTCTTATCCCAATTAATGGTTTCAGGGAATATGTTCTAACTATTAATTATTGAGTTAATTATTCTATTATATGTTAATTTTTTAAATAACTATTTTTCAATGATAAATATATATATTATTTTGCGAGTATAGTATCAGTTAACTTTATTACCGTAATCTCTATAATCTATTTCCACTTGAGCATCCTCAGTAAAATAAAAATGTATATTATTTTAATCTATTTTTTTAGGTTACTTATTATCATTAATTATTTGGGGGTTGTGGTTTGTTGTTGTCCTTGAGTACAGTTGTCTTTTGCATTCGTAGTGCGCGTATGTTGAGTGCTTGTATGAATGTTGTTGAGTCTTGCGAGATATCTTGTGTGCTTTGTGTGAGGTTAGATGTTCTGCTATGATACTCGTGCGCGTGATATAAGTTCATGTTTGTTGGTGATCTCTTTGTTTTTCAACTTGAGTTATAATATTGATTTATTCCTGAGTTGATAGAAAATTACATTTATTAATAATTCTTCATATTAACACTATTATCCCATTAACTGATTATCTGAAACGTGTGCAACACAAATTAACCCATGGATTTATATTTATCTTGCTATCATAATCCTTATTATTACTCAGACAAATTCGCACTTATTATTTCTTGTGGAATGTTAGTTGATAATCTATCCATTGTGGATGGAAGTGAACAATCGTTACGTATAATGTGGAAGTACATGGTCTTCAACTAATTCCATTATTGCTGTAATTATTATTATTATATTAATTATTAATTTATTTACTCAAAATCAATCGAGGATATACTTCACAATATAACTTTACGTTAATTAAATCTTGTTGTAACTGATTATTGATAATCTATTATCTATATTTTTACTATTAATCATTCACAAGATTATATCCACAAATAATTAATACAGTTCACAACTTTGTGATTGATATATATCTTTTGGCTCTTCCTCACCAATTATCCTATAAATGGACACACAATTATTTTAAGGCCTTATTTTAATTCTTTCAAGTCATATAATTAATTTTTTCACCAAAACTGACGTAAGATTTTTATTCTGATACATCATTTTTGACAGTAACTCCATATGGGCTGAGAGTCTACCTTCAAAACTTATCTTTTATTGTACTTTTCACTTATTATTATTAATATTTTTCTTTTCATTCTAAAAAAATATATTATGTCCAGAATAATGTCTTTTTGACTTCCATCAAAGTTTCAGTAATTATAATCTTACTTGAAAGTTTCTCGGTTACTGGCATAATAATTTAATTCACATTCACAGAAAGTTATATAGCAGAATTAATCTATGTTGAGTGAGTGCAGAGTTTTCTTGGTGAATAAAGTTAAATACTAGATAATCGATAACTTTCATAGAATATTATTGAAAATAATATGTAAATATATTTAAAGTTTATTATATATAAATTAATTTATTAAATATGATTATGATTATATATTAACTCCCTTAAGAGAGATGTATAATTTAAACGATATTAACAATTTTTGAGTATATTTTATTGTTACAATTTTAAATCTCTTAACATATTTGTACCTGATTTGATATATATATAGTAATATATATTACGTTGTCTGCCATATCACAATCACTCTAATGTACCCTATGACATAGAACTTAAGATGCGACATCGGTGAAAAAATGGAAATCTCATGAATATCATCCTATATCTTGAAATATTCTATGCACGACTCTCCTGCACCGATCTAGTACTCTTTATACGTATACCTGTATAGACCTAAACGGAGTAATACCTCCTCCACATATGGTTTCAGGGGGCACTACCCTCCACAACACACTCCCACTCTCATCTCTTCACACACAATATAAAATAAATTTTTTTTATTACGAGTGGTATGTCACGAGAATATTTTTTATCCACTATTCTCTTAATAGTTTATATATAGTAAATTATTTAAAAAAATATTTGAAAATTATATTAATTTAACTTTAAATAGAGATGAACTAAATTTAGAAAATAATAATCACATTAATAATAAATGTAATAATATAATGTTTTATGAAATAATCAGCACATCAAATAACTTATATAATATTATTACACTAGATATTAATAAATTTGAGGGCATTTTAATACATAGACATAATTAAAGTTGATAAATAAAATATTATAAATATTTATAATATATTAATGCACAATAATATATATCATAAGTGAATTAATAATTGTCTTTTTGTGGCCTCAATTAATAGATGAAATATAATGATATTTTTTCGTAAAAATATATTTCAAACATAATTATAAATAGTGCATATGCTCTCTAGCGGAAATGCCCTAAATCTGTTAATGCAAATTGATATCAGTGTGAACAAGTACATAGAAGCACAACATCGATCGTGAGTCATTCATATCAACCAGCACCTCACAAGTTAACATTCTTGAGCAGATAGAGTTTGCAGAGGTAACGACTCGATAACCGATCAGCGATTTAGCACAAATATAACTCGAAACCGGTGTAGTTTAGTTCGAGGTGTGGTCAGTGGTAGGCATGATGAGTTATGCAATTATTATGTTTTTGTGGATACACGTCAAAATGTAGGTACACTAAACTCTCATAAATCTATGAGTTGTGCAAATTCATTCTCAAGATAATTCTAATGTATGTCGAGATATAAAATGATTCCTAGGATTACATGACCTGTACAGTCAGACACGATCAATATTCGTGTTAGCCACACAACACAAACACACCTTCACAACGCATCATCAAACACGACAATCAACAAGCAGCCATACCAACACCAGCTCTATATATAACTCCTCACTAATATATTTAATATTTTTATCCATGGTTTTCATTTTTCAGTGTCTTTGTTTGTTTTCTAGGTTAATATTATAATTTATTTTAGTTATTATATTATTATACTAATTTAATTTAATTATTAAATTTATTAATTATTATATAATTATTAATTTATTTTAATTTATATATTATATAATTATCTATTTAATTATTATTATTATATTTATAAATAATTATTACTTATTATTTTATTATATTAATATATTTAATTACTAATTATTATTATTGATTTAATATATATTATATTATTATTATTATTAATTAATATTATTATTATAAATTATAATATTAGTTTATTAATATATAATTATTTAATTATCTATATTATAACTTATTTATTATTATTTAATTACTTATCTATTATATTTGTGTATATATACTTTCTATCTAAAAAATATTATTAATTATATAATTATCTATATATTAATTGAATTATTATAATAGTATTAGTATTATTACTAAGTATTAATATGGTTATTAGGTATTAGTGATTATATATTATTATTATTTAATAATTATAAATTATTGTATTTATTTATTATTATTATAATATTTATATTATATATACATTCTATAATTATTAATATATAAATCTATTCTATTATTATTATATATTTATTTATTAATTTATATTAATTATTATATTATTTATAATTTATTATAATATTATTATATTTATTATTATTAATTATCATTATCTATATAATTTATATTAATTGATTTTTATTATTATGTAATATTATAGTTATTATTATATTAAAATTAATATTTTGAGTGAGTGTTGTTGTTGTTGAGTAGTGTGAGTTTAGTATTAGTTGTTTGTTATTATGTGAGTGAGTTTTAGTTGTTGTGATTGTTGTTCGTTTGAGTTGTGTTTAGTTGTTAGTATGTTGTTGTTGTATTGTTGTTTGTTGTTGTATGTTATTGCATGTTGTTGTATATTGCGAGGTGGGTGATGATGGTGATTATTATATTATATTATTATTATTATACTTATATATATTATATTAATTTATTATTATTATTATTATTATAATTTAATTATAATTATATATTTTATATAATATATATAATTATATATTATTAATATATATTCATTAATATATTGTTACTATCTATCATTTATATATACTATAATTATATTATTAAATAGTGAAAATAATTATATTTATTATTATATATTGAATGATTTAAATATTACTTATATATTTATTAATTCATTATATATATTATTTATTTATATATGATAATATTATTTTATAAATTAATTTTTAATAATATATTATAATATTAAAATATATAATTATTATAATTTAATTGTTATTATTATTATAATTATATATATCATTATATTATATTTATTATTTATATATATAATATATAATAATTTTATTAATATATGTTTATATTTTCAATTATTATATTTATTTATATAATATTTATAATTATTATTATTATTAATTATTTATATAGTATTAAATATTAGTTAATTAATATCTTATATGTATATTACTAATTGTAATAGTTATCTTAATTTATCTGTATTATATTATAATATTATATTAATTATTATTATTAATTATTATTATTAATTATAATTATTAATTTAATTAAATTATTTAATATTAGCCTGGTTTTATTAATTATTTTTAAATTTATATTACTGTTGTATTATTTACATTAATTAATTATAAAAATTAATCATATATTAATATATTATATTGTTATTATTATATAAGTTTAACCCTTTTTTAGCTTCAACTCCTAAAATATTTTATCTCTATATATTTTTAATATTTAGTTCCTTAATTTATTAATTATACTATAGAGAATAATAATAATTTGCAAAGAAAGTAAGAGGCACTAAATTTATAATTTTTATATTATATAATCTATGACCAGTGATTTTACGTTTAAGTTAAACACACTTTTATGGGTCTTGAACCCATTGCTTAAATATACCTTTATAGATGTAATTATTTTATAAAACATAAGATTTTAAAAAATTTAAAAGTACAAATTATATTTAGATTATCTTTTTGATTTAACAATTAATCATATTATATTATAACTTAATAGGGACAATAAATATTATGAACTTAAACTGTTACATGTTCTGTTTTAGTATTGTTTTTAATGAAATATAACTCAAACTATTTTCAGTATTTTATGAGAGGTGACTTTTACATGACTGAGTGTGAGTTAAAAAATTTAAATTATGTTTGAAAACTTCCCTTAAAAGATTGGCAGGGGTTCCAACTGAGAATATTATAAATGTTCGTATAATTTTAACTGATTTTAAAATAGAGCTCAGTGAGTGAGAGTGCTGTAGTATGTATCACTATCTGTATAAATCCTATTAGCTCTGTGCCCAATAATTATCACGAAAATACGACGTACAGTCAACTCTCAAAGAAATTTATGCAAAGAAATTTGTACAGTAAACTATTCACTGTTACATAAGTTGTGAAACCTCCCAATAAACTGAAAAGTGAAAAATAAATCACTCTGATAAGAAAGTAAGACGAGAAGAGGTCACAACGTAAATATAATATATCGTATATGATATATGTTAAATTTACTGATTATAAATTTTGAGTAAAGACATTTATGTATTACTTTCAGTGTAATAATAAATTTGGAAGACAATGTGTTGTTGGTTGAGTAGATAAATTTTGATCCTAGAGTCATGAGTATATCACATGAGATAATGAAGTATAACGTATATATATTTCGCGCTCTTACTCTACTAAATAATTTATTGATACACAATACAGATAGTGTTTTTCCTATACCCACGTCTTAGCATTGAGGTAGGGTGTATATTTATTAAACTACTCTTATTAACAATTTAAACATAATATCTCTTTATTCCTGACAGCTAACACCATGCACACATCATACTATACTATATTGAATTCTTATCACATCTATTTAAACAAATTTATCACTAGTACCTTGATGATGACTAAAAAACTGAAAACATACGCTAGGCTTTAAATATTCATAAACTCTAAATCATACATTATACACTCACCACGGACACAGTCAATCACCATAACAAGAGAACAAGGATTTAAAGTTAAATATAAATATGAATAATTTAATAAAATCTAAATAATTCATAAAAATCTAAATCTGCTAATTTATATTTTTTTAAAATATCTTAATATGTATTAAATAATTCATATTCCGAAATTGTAAAAATAAATCTCTGAAGTATTTCACGTAGGTTTACGGACGAAACCGTCAGGATCTAATAAATATATATAGCCTCTTCTTTCTTTCAAATATTCTTTCATTAACATTTAATGTTAGGTATTAGGTTTTAATATATATAATATAAATAATATTTAGTGAGAGTTAACTCAAATATTGAAAAATCAACTTATTAAATAGAAGTTAAAAGAAATTTAAATTCTATATATTTATTCTAAAATAATATATATTATTATTATTAATTCTTTTTATTTATGTATTAATAGTTTTTTAAAAACTATATATTATTATATTAAATTAATTAATATTTATTATAAATTATTTAAATTATTATTTATTATTAATTATATTTTATAATTTTATTATTCTTATATTAATTTAATTATTTATTATTATTATATTATTTCTATAATATTATTATATATATTATCTTATTATTTTATTAATATTTAATTATTAATATTATTATAAATTTATAGTATTAATATTAATTTAAGTAGTTTTTTATTAAATATTATATAGTTTAAATATATATAATTTGTTTTTATTTAATTGTTTTTAAATATTACATGATTTGTATAAAGGATTTAATTATATATATTTGTATTACAGAAATCTTTCTATTTCTTGTCCTTACTATATCTATTATTGATCTAATAATTCTTTTAAATATTTTTATTTTAAAGTATATAGATATGATTATTCTTTTTTATATTATTATTTATTATATAATATAATTAATCTTTTAATATTATATTATTTAATTATATTATTTTTATTATTATTAATTAATAATTTAATAACTATATTATTATTATTATTATTTATTTTATTATAATATTAATTATGAATTATTATTCTTATTATAATAAAATATAATCTAATATATACAGTATATATTATTATTATTATTTTTAAATTTAACTTATTATTATAGAAAATATCATGTAAAAATTATCAATTTTTTGCTTATTAATTTATATATTAATTTATTTAATTATATTAATTATTATTTATATTTAATTACTATAATTAATTATTAATTATTAAATTATTGTTATTATTTATTATTATTATTATATTATTTAATTATATTAATTATGTTATTATGTATTATATTTTAATATTTTGTTGCATGATTACTTAAGCTTCTCGGAATTTTTATATTACTCTTATTTAGTACTTATTATCATATATATTTATTATATATTTATTATTTATATATTTTAAATTATTTATCTATTAATCGTTATTTTTCCAACTTATTTATCAAAATGTAATTAATTTTTTAAGGTGTTTTAGTAATATTTAAAATTCTTAATATTATTGTTGTTGTGAGTTGTTGAATAAATTTAAAGTTGTATTATATTTTGATTATTACATTTGGTTTTTGTTGTTATGTTTGTTATTGTGTGTTGTAGTTGATTGTTATGTTTTGTGTGATTAGTTGTGATTGTTATGTTGTTGATTGTTAGTTAGTTTATGTATTTAGAGTTGTGAATTGTGAGTAGTTAATGTTAATTTATGATTTAATTGGTTTATGTAATTTTTATTACTATATTATTTATATTATTATATTATTATTATTAATTATTTAGTATTTATATTATATATAATTCTATTTAATTTAATATTATTAATTTAATTAATTTAATTAATTAATTTATTATATAAATATATATTATTATATTAATTTAAATTCATATTATTTATATTTAATTATATTATTATTAATTCTTTTTATTCTTATTATATTAACAGTAATATAAATTGTTGTTGTTTAGTTGAGTTATTAGTTATGAGTTTGATGTTTAGTCCTGAGTGTATTGTACTTAACTGAGCTATGATTAGTTATGAGTATAGAATATAGATGCTGTTGTTGTTGTGCTTATATATTAGTTATGTTTTTGTTATGTGACTCTGTCTTTTATGTTCTTTATTGGTAATTTAAAATTCATTATATGATTCATTATTATCATTATTATTACTATTATTTACGATATAACAAATAATTATAATATATTAATTGATATAGTAATTATTTATTATTTATACTATATTCAGGTTAATATTATAATATTAATTATCTATAATTTATATTTAATTATATATTATTAATTAATATTTAATTTTATATAATATTATTTTATTATTGATTATTAATTAATTATATTGAATTTGTTCTATTATTTATTTAATTGTTCTATTCACAGAACTAGATGACTGATACTTCTTAAGAAATTGCTAATTTATAAACGTATAGCAATATAATATATTTATAATTTAACATTCAAAATTAAAAAATTCGCCGTCTGAATAAAAGTATTCTATTATTGATTAATTGATTTTTATTAAACAAGTAAAACTGATTTTTATTGTAAACATTGTCAAATAATAAGGAATATTAAGTTAAATAACACTATGTAATATAATACGCAATATGACTTAATTAAAATGATCATATAATATAAATTTAACTTACTTTAAATGATTTCCAACCGCTCATTTTTACTATTAATAATGTATTTTAATAATTAATAAAACTAATTATATAAAAAATAATAATTGTAATTAATACATATATTAATATATCATTAATATAATTCAAGTAAAATTATGTTATATATTATTTGTTATAATATAATATATGTTATAAATTCAATAATTATATTTTATATAATAATTAATTAAATTATATATATTATAAAAAATTATATAATTAATATTATATATATATAATTAAATAATATTATAAAATCAAATATTTTTGACTTAATATCAATTAATATATAAATAATATATTAATAATATATATAATTAATTAATCAATAATTAATAATGGTTATTCTTAATAATATATAATGAATGTAAAAATATGAAATTGTAATTAATTTCTTTAATAAATTTAATTATTTAATATTAATATATAATGAATTAATATAATGTATAATAATAAATATTAATAATATATATAAATTAAATATATAATATATATAGAATATATTATATATATTATATTAATTAATAATATAATAATATATGAAATAAAATAGGAAATATTAATATTAATTAATAATTCTATAATTCATATATATTACAATAAAATAAGACGAATTAATTATATATTATTATTTAATAACTTATATAGAATTAAAATAATGAATATCTATAATAATTATATAATATATAAATTAATTAATTATATTATGTTAGTTATTTGTTAATAATAATTATAAAATATATATAAAAATAATATAAATATTAAATAATATAACAATAATAATAAATTAATAATAAATATAAGTTGATAAAAATATATTAAAATAAAAAATATATTATAAAAATATATAATAACATAATAATAATAGTAATATATTATAATAATAATTAATAATATAATATATAAATAATTAAATGATAATTAAATAATTTATATTTAAATATCTACATAATGCTTATTTAAAATATTGAATATAAAATGAAAACTGTCTAATAAACAAAAATATTATATAATTTTTATTAATTTTTAATTATTCACTCAGTAATATCATTTTACTTCTTGCATTATTTTTATTACTTTCTTTACTTCTTCTCTTCTTCTTCTTTGTTCACTTCTTTTCTTACTTAATCATTCTATCTTCCTATATTTTACTTTTCACTAAGAATTATAAATTAGTTCATGTTGTTTATTTAAACAACTTAATTTCACTTATTTTAATCTTTCATTATTTCTTTTACTTATATTACTGTTATTCTTCTAAAGATTTATCATTATATACTATATGATCGAATATAAATATCCAAATTCAGCGATATCTGTATAATTTATACTTATTAGATAATATATTAATTATAATTTAATAATAATAATAATATAATATATATATATATTATAACAATTGATATGATAGATATTGAATTAGATTCGAATCTTGCATAGATACGATATATAATGATAGATAGTATATTTTGATATTGCTTATGATAGTGATAGATAGATTAGAAATCAAATTCTCATGAATAATTATAATTTTTAAACAATTAATAATTCTTAATTAATAATAATAATGAATAATACGATAGATATTATAGAATCTCCAACTGAAAAGCAATAGAAAAATTGAAAAGTATAAAACATATACTAAATGAATTATAAAAACTAATATCTTTTTAAATATAATATTAATAATAAATAATAATATTTATATTTTTTAATTACTATAATAATTATAATAATGAATAATAATTATTAACTATTAATTATTATTATAATAATAACTATGAATATACTAATTACTAATAATTATTATTTAATCATCATATATATAATTAATAATATAGATTAGTTATAATAATATATAATTGAATGGATAGATATGATTGATAGATACTTACATAGATTAGATATATGATTATGATTTAGATAGATTATAATATTATAATCTAGTATTATGATTAGATAGATTATGTAGATGAGTAGATATCGCATGTCTGAATCTTATGACTATTCTCTCTTAATTAACTTATATAATTAACCAATTGGAATTTAATCATATTGAATCAATTACATATATCCATGATAATAAAAAATTTATACTAATTTCTATATTTTGAATAACTCTATTAATTGTACTCATCAGTGCACAAAAATTATAATAATATTAATAACTAATAATTAATATATAAATTAATTGAATAAATATTTTATTTATAATTAATTATCAATATATAATTTAATGATAAATTATTTGAATATTAATAATCATTAATATAATATATAATTAATTCATGTATATTTATTTAGCGATAGTAATGTATTTATCTAAAACTAATAAAAATTAATTCAACTTATATTTTTTATATACTATTAACTTTTTTCATTATATTAAATTGAGTTAATAATAATTAATGACTCGTCTAATTTAAGATTGTAATTAATAAGCAGACAATTTATAATTATATTTCACATATTTAATAACTAAGAATATTTGTTGCATTTGGGATATGAAATTAATTTTATTTGCATTGATAAATCAATATCATTAATATATTCACTAATTACATAGCTGTACAGTTCATATCTATCTTTTTCTATTATTATCTTAATCTTCTCTAATTCTATATACTTGCTTTAAATGTCATATTTAGTATTTACTTCAGGTGTATAGTGAATTTTATTTCTAAATTATATTTTACTATATGATATAATTTTTATCATTTTATTACCGTTTATATATAATACTAAAATTTTATAATTCTATTTAATCTATTTTATTTTACTATCATTAATTTTTCTTCTTCTTTTAATTAATAATCTTTGTTTCAATTTATGTCCCTGATGCTGGAGAAGAATCTTGATATCTTCTTATATTATCAATTTATAGTTTTATTCTAGAAGTTAGATAATTAGATAGACCTATACAATGATTTATGCTTATTATGTTACTATCTCTTAACTCCTTCTCCCAGGATACTTGCATTTTATCTTGCCTTCAGCTGTGTGGTAGTCTCATTCTTCCCTCTCCTTCTATCTTCTTCTGCTCTTTCCTCTTATCCATTCATGATTCAGTCTCCCACTCGTCTTTCAATTTCCATGATGTTTCGGGAAGTTATCCCTCTTCCTCTCGTTACTATTCTACCTTCACACTCTCCACTCTTCTCGGCTCTTCTACTTCTCGGTCTCTTTTCTCTTGCCTGTCTGCCTTCTCACTCTCTCAGATACCTTTCTTTCGATCTCATACTCTCGTCTTCCCCACTTCCTCTCTTAGATTTTCCCAGCCTACCTCAGTTGTGCCTTTTTCATTATCCTTTATTTTTCAGTTCTTCTATCATACTCCTGCTCTTCTCTCTCGTAATTATCTGTTCATATTATCTTTCATCACTTATCTCTTCTTTCTGTTCTTTCCAAATTATTACCTCTTTTCTTAAATAAGGGGCTGCTGAAGCGATAATTATTTTCTGCTGTCTTTTGAGTGGATTATCGTATTGTCGCTTATTCTTCTCAACTCTCTCCGCACACGATACACTTTTCTTAATTAATTGGGAGTTATCAAAATTATCACTCCCTCAATATGAATTTTTTTCATATCTATGCAGGGCACATCTGATCTGTCTTTCGAAGTGATAAGATAACTGCTCTCCTTCTACAACTTACCTTCTCTCCCTTTTTCTTACCTATCTTTCGGCGATATCTCCCAACTCATCTCTCTTCTCTGTCTTTCCGTGTGTGCACCATTACTTCATATATACTTTCTGTTCCTTTTAATTAACTTCTACTTCTCTTTTTATGTTGTCGCACTTTCCTTTTATTCATGCATTTTTTTAATCATTCCCTTTCTTATCTCTCCTCTATTTATTCTTATTAATAATCTACTATATTCTCATTTTTTTCATTAATTAGGCTCTCTCTTCTTCTTCTTTGCTTCTTTCTTTCTCTTTCCTTCTTTCTTCTTCATTCCTATCATTATTCTTCCTTTCATTCTTCTTCTCTATTTCCAAGTTTTCTTCTCTCTCTTGCCCTATGCTTCCTCTTCTTTCTTCCACGCTCCCTATATGAGCTATTATCGTTTCCTGTGTCGATGCTCTACACTATGCTTCTCTAGTCTTTCATCTACCTTTTTTCTGATCCCTGTTTATAAATTATTGTTAATAACTTATCTAAATATTGCAATTATATACAAGCTAGGGCCGATTAATCATAGTTCACTCTCCCTGGCTTACCCTTTTCTCACTTTGAACATTATTATCATTTTCATTTCCGAATTTATTCGTATTGAGTATATCACATGCTCGACTAAGCTTTTATACTAATAAAAATAATAATATAGACAATAATAATATCTAATAATATAATTAATAGATAGATCAATAATAATAATAAATCATAATAATAAAAATAATTAATAAAATAATATAATAAATAATAATCAATATATAATAATAATATAATATAAATAATAATATAATATAATATATAATATAATAATAATAATAATAATTAATATAGATAGATAGATAGATAGATAGATAGATAGATAGATAATAATAGAAGTTCAGATCTAATCTTCAATCTTTAATACAACGTTTCGTATTTAACTACATCAAAAATTAAATTACATCAAAATGATAGATTGAGTACTTAGTATTTTATTTTCTTTAAATCTTTATTTCGTAAGCATAAACATTAAAAAAAGTAATGAAAAAATAAACAAAAAAAGTAAAAAAATTAATGAATAGATAGATAGATAATGATATGATATAGATAATAGATAGATAGATAGTAGATAATAGATAATAGATTATAGCATAGATAGATAATAGATAGATTAGCTGATGAAAATGATAATATATATGATAGATAGATAGATAGAAAAATAGAAATTAAATAAATGCAATTTAAATTGCTAGTATTAGATAGTAGATAGATAGATAGATTTGAATAGATGATAGATAGATAGATAGATAATATAAGATAGATAGATAGGATGTAAGAACAGAAAAAAGATCAGATAGACTAGATAATAGATAGATAGTAATAGATAGATAGATAATAGATAGATGAAGAAAAGATAGATAGAATAGATAGATATGATAGATAGATAGATAGATCATGATAGATAGAAAGATAGATAATAGATAGATAGCTAGATAGATAGATAGTAGATGGTCCACTGATAAAGATAGATAGATATGTAGATGATAGATAGATAATAGATAGATAGATTATCAAGCAAACAAGCATAATTAGCTAGATTGATATATAAATAGTATATATACTATTATAATATATATTAATATATATCTATATATTATATCATATATACTATAAGATATATATAGTATATAATATATATAGATAATAATATATAGATAGATAATATAATAGATAATAGAATATAATAATAGTAGAGGGATATGTTTCAAGAAAGATCATGATGATAATAATAATAGCTAATAATAATAGTAGTAGTAGATACGATAGATAGACAATTATAATAATGATAGTTTATCTTAGGTGGTATCATTATTCTTGAATTAATCCTTGATTTTAGGCATCAAGGTCATTATTAAATGAATCATTACTCCCATATGTCTTCATAATATCATTTCATGTTTTCACATGAATACCTCTTCTTAAATAAAGTATTTTTTTTTAAAACAAATAACATGAATTGTCAGTAAACCTAAAACTCAGTGCATAATTTAAGGTATGTTTAGAAAATGTTAAAACATTATACATATTAACAAGAATTACTTATTAGATAATTACTAATATAGAATTACCAACAGGGCCCTGCTCATAAATAATGAAACATACTTTAATTCATAAAGAATTAAAATTTACAATATATCAAAATTTTGCGAAGCTTTTAATAACGTTTAATAAATACATTGTGTAATTTATCGAACTAAATCTCTTATAAACGTTACATTTAGTAAGTTTGTGAATATTTTTAAATGTTTCTTCTTAAATTTTAAGAAAATCGAGATATTTAATCTCATCAAGTTTTTAAGAAATCCGATATTTTAATTGCAGAACAAAAAACAGTCTGATATCAGGTTTATATTGAAATCTTTCTACTTTATAGTAGAAAATATAATTATCTTTTTTAATAGATTTTGTAATATTTAATAGTTTTGCCATCATCCGATGGAGCTAGAAAACTAAATCATCTAATACTTGATTTTGTTCGACAGTAAAGTTTCCTGCTTTTGTACTAAAATTCCACCGTACTATATTTTTATAAAAATTTATGTAATATTAAATACACTGGTGGAAACTCTACGTAAAACATTTTTAAAGTATTTTTCATTTGACAAAAAATTTAAAATTTAACAATCCAATTGGTAACCTAAAATATCAAACATTATACAATTCGGAATATGCGCTATTTAAATTCTTTATAATACATGATTTACTTTTATCAGCTTTTGCTAATCAAGAGGGATAATTTAAAATTGTGCTTAAAATTTGCTAATTTATTTTAAGCGAATAAGGCCGTTCGTTAATATTTTGATCCTTAATCATAATTGTCTGTCGTTACATGATATTATTTTCTATCAATAAGGTACGTTGATGAATACTTAAGAAAACTATGCTATCATGATAGTTTATATTTGTTGTAATATACCAAATCCATAATTATATTTTATGATCGACTTAAACCCTCTAAACAAATCTACAGATATTAATATTATGCATAATGATGCATTCATACTTAGCTAAATATTATCTAAATTTATTGTTCAAATTTTAAATGATAATAGATGTATTACTCAGGCTCCGTTCTTGATCATTTATTCAAGCATTTATTGAAAACATTGTACGTTTCATCAATTGTCACGTATTCATTCTTTAACTTCCAAGACTGTTTGGTCTAATCTTTAATAATTAATTTGTTGTAAAATCTCTAAGCAATTAATTTGATGCAGTTCTTCAATCATACCTTTATTTAACTTATTTAGATTTTTTTATCTAAATTTAAAATTTGAAACTTTTATTTGGTGTTATAGGTTAAAACAATATTTGATGTAATTTTAATTGCATGTAAGTAAACTACAATTAACTCGTGTTATACCAAATATCGGTTTTCACAATTGTTTCTTCCATTATTTCATTTCGAACTCTTAAATTCGCTTCCCCTTATAGTATTTACTATGATTTTCTTCCGTCGGTATACATTTTCCAACTTTTTTTACCCATTTACAGATTATTTTCACCCTGATTTGTAGATTTTACCTATATCTTATCCAATATTAATAAATATTTAAAGTCGTTATTATTTATTATTTATTATTATTATATTTATTATGCCTATGTATTTATTTATTTATATATATTAATATTCTATTTAATTATTTTATAATCTATTATTATTATATTATTATTATTCTTATTACTTCATTAATTATTAATTATTAATTATTTTTAGTGTATATACTATATTATTTTATATTCTAATTTATTATTAAATATAATTTTTATTATTATTATTATTATTATTTTTTTATATTGATTCATTAATTTTTAATTAAAATTATTCAATATATTATTATATTATTATTTATCATTATTATTATTATGCTAATAATTATTTCTATTTATTTTTTCTATTCATTGTAATTAGTTAAAACTTCGTTTTAATTAGATATGATTAGATTAATGACTATATAATGATAATGATATCGTATTTTAATATTTCTTATTAATTTATTTCGTACAATCATTGGTAAACATTAAATAATATATTAAGTATCATTTGTATTTATTACATTTTAATTATAATTTTATATATTATTTACTTCTTTATTGATATTCAATATTATTAAATATATTTATTATATAATATCTATATATTATTATTTATTATTTTTTATTTATTTATTTAATCTATCTATCTATCAGCCTCTTTCTATTCCTCTATTAAATTTTCTCTTCCACAAATACTTTCTCATTCTCATTTATTTATTCTATTTATACTCATTCAATATTAGATTTTATCTATATTATCTCATCGCTTTTGCAGTGCATTCATCACTTATTACTCTTCTTACGAATATATATCTCATCTTAATGATTTTACAATTTACTCAAACTTGTATTTTCCCTCAAAGTGATTAATAAACCTAATATCCATCCTTTATTCTACCTCTATACTCTTTTAGCTCACCAAACTAGTTACATACTGGTTTAATTATCATATAATATTATACCTCCCGTGCCTCTTATTATCCCTTATTGTTTACACTATCATGCTCCCACTCGTGACCATTCCCTGCCTTCACTCCCTGACTTTCACTCCTCTATACTTAGCTTCCATTACATCATTTTTATACTACCTACCTTTATGTGGACAGCTCAATTCCCTGTTTTCCCCTGACTCATAATTAATTCTATCCTTTCATCATCTACAAATTCTAGTATCCATAATCAGTAAATGTAGACTCCATATACAGTTTCCTACAGCCGTAGCTAACCAATATATTCTAGCTTTCAGCCACAACAATTTCTCACCTGCCCTCCCTTTTCACTCGCCTTTATTACCATTACGCATAATTACGCTACTCAGTCTTTATACTCGATATTTTATCTTAACACATAGGCACTTATATATTTATTATGATTATTCACTAAGTACACCTTACTCACAACCACTACTGAATAATCTATATTACTTTATAAAACTACTATCCTCCTTCTTAATTATCGTATGCTCTATATTCACTAGCCCTATCACTGAGTATTATTTCAATTCACCTTTATCTTCATCATAATACATATATATATTCTTATTTACTGTATATAATTTATTTTTCTATCTTTAGTAGTTTTTTGTGTACCTCTCTGATGGGTACGCTCACCCCTACTATTCAAAATGCTCCTTAGTTCGTCTGTATAACCCTAAACTTTTGCCCCTGCCCCTCCCTTTCGCTCTTTGTTTTTCCTGATCCACTAGTCCTCTACTTGCTTTTAAGTTTACGTGTCTCTCTATCACAATAATTCGCCAAAGTCTGATCGTGTTGACCAATGAACATCCTTTCTTTTGTTATACCATCTCTGTTGAACATTAGTTTTCTTTACATTGTTGCTCCCTTTTCCATCTCCCTGCGCCCTGCATTTTTGTACATTGCTATCTCAACTCTTCGCTTCCTATCGGCCTTTATTTCAACTTCTACTTTCTTCATCATACCTGTCTGCACTATAACCCTATGTCACATGCTGAAGACCTTCACTGCCAAAAATTCTATGAAGATTCATCAACCTCTCCTCGACTGTGAACATCTGCCATTGTTATTACCTTTACACTACCGCTACCGCTTGGGCACGTCTCTGTTGTGACCCCTTATCTTCTTCACTCATGCTAGCTATCTCGAGCTGCCTCACTCTTTTTCTAATATCCCTCCATCATTAACAAGTCTTAAGCTACCAGCTTATTCCCTTATCACCTCACACTGAGTCTATCCTCTTGTAACTATAGAGCTAACTATCCTATATCTTTATCTCATCATTTTCTCATCGGGGTTTATAACTGAGTGAGCCCTCCATTTATAAAATCCCTGGCCTCTTAATTGATGCTCATCTATACAATTTAATGCATTTTGCCTTTCTATCCCACTTTCCGATCCCACCTTTCAACCCTGCATATGACTCTCTGACCTTCAACAGCGTTTTTTTTCATTTTACTTATACTATTTTTCTTTAATAATTCCCTGCCGGTAATAATTCTCATAAGCTTCTTGTACTAAATAGTATCTATTTTCCCACAGACTCTTTAGATGTCACTTGGCGATCTTCATTATATCATTAAACATTTCCACTTTATTCTAAACTCATTTAGTTACTCCTTACTCATCTCAATCCTTATATTTCATTCACTTTCTTAGCGTTCTCTACTCATTTCCTCCATTCTTACAACTCACCTAATTCCCACATTACTAATTATCATCTTTTTACAACCTACTTTTGTCCCTATTTTTACACCTTCTCTACTCGTATTTCACTTATATATATATATACTATATATATTATTATTAGTATAATATATAGGCTTAATTCGGCCGCCGGGGTTTACATTGACTCAAGAGAGATGGGTGATCGTATGGCTTGTGCATTCTCCAGCCAAAGCCTGTGTTTCCTGCTTTCCTTTCCTTCTATTTCACCTGACAACTTACAGCTTTCTCTGTCAAGGGAGTTAAGCAGATTGAAAGTTTTGTCACAGTTCTTAAAAGCACATGAAAAGAGTCCATAGCATTAAGCCAAGTTCTGGATTATGTCATGCAGTGTTGCTGCTCTGGTGAGTTGATGAGCAATTATCAACACATGCTAGAGCAACTAATGATCGAAAAACGTTTTGTCGCTGTATTGAAAACAACTTTTTTTTCTCTCTGTGAGTGCTATCACATCGAGGTAATGAAGAAATTGTTGATGTAGTACAACGGTACCAATTTGAAATCTTAGAGCTCATTGGGAAGTTTGATCCCATTTTTGTCCCAACATATTTGTAATCGTACCAACGTGGACGTGGCTACACCTCTTTACCTGTAAAAACACCTGCCGGTTAAGAACTAGTAACCAGATGCTTGCTGTCATTGATAATTCTCAGCTTTAGACTCTACTCCAGATATTACACATCTGACCAGCTAACCATCATTCTGTTCTACGCGTCATAAGAGCATCACCAGCCTGTGGGCGTTTTCTAATATTCATACCTATCTCTAGTAACAAAGGAAAGAATCTAGCTGACACTCTGGCTTCACACTTATTAGGATCAGGGGAATCAACTTGAAATTGCCGCAGCAGACACGATAATGCCACAGTACTGTGTCTGGTAAATATAATGGCATGCAGCAAATCTTGAAAAACAAGAGAGTGGATTATATTCCCTTCGTAGGTCACTCTAAATTTAACTTGGACAGTCAGCTGTTGATTGCTGCGCGAAAACAATTTCTTTTTCACCCTTGAGCCCTTGTTTGTATTTATTCTTTGTTTCCATCAAAACATCGTTGGCATGTGTTGTTAGTTCATTTCAAAAGAACCTGAATGCTGTTCTGAAAACACCCATCGAATGGCAGCGGTCTGATCGATCTGATGCCTTATGCGCGGCTGATAAGGTACGATCGGTAATTTCAAAGTGCTCCGGCGATCCTTGTGAGGATGCTACTCAGAACGCCAGCAATAATAAATGAAGTAGTGCACTGGCAAAACTACATGGACACCATTAAAGTTGCCTTAAAGTTTGAACTCACAGACACACTGTAGAGCCCAACCATCGGTCTGTAAATTATTGTATGATTCAACCATTGAATGCACACCAGGTCACTGTTTGCTTTTGGACAGCCGATAAAAAATTAGAGCATCACTCATGAAGCTGATCATTAGAACAGGTAAAGGTTTTGCGGCAGCAGCACACACAACTGATCTGTTTATGTCTGCACTAAGAGTATGAGCAAGCTTTAGTATATGAGATGCACAGATAATCTAGTAGATACCATTATAAAAACAACCAATATCCTTCGGCACTATCAGATCAACATGCACAAGAATCGTAATGAGCATAACTAGAGGCTGCAGAGGTTTGATGCAGCCAGACCAAATGAACGAGTCCATCAAAGATATCACAGCACTAGCAGATCTGTTGTTGTTATCTAAATATCCTGGTCCGTAGTTCTTCCACAACTGTCAACGATAGTTATGGCGTGATAGTAATCCAGCACGATGCTGATACGACAGCCAGCACATCAGCCTGAAGCGTCACATAAACTGTAAGATGCCCATGCCTAACAGGCTCCTTTTCATTTTCCAAACACCAATTAGCACTGAATTATCTATGTCTATGAATATCTAATAGTTCGTCTATGAACTTAAGTTTCAACTATGCACCAAAAAAAGATGTGAAACAACTTAATGATAATCAGCAACATACCTTAGATGATTAGTAAGAACTTTTATTCCATTGATAAGATTTACTGTGCAAATTAATAAAAACAATCAACGATAATTTGATATAAATAAAGGCAAGTCTAATGCAATGATATATGCAAAAGATTGATAAATAAAGGCAATAATTAATTTGTTAAATTTCTGATATAAGTATATGAATACTGCAAAACATGAGCAACAAGATAAAGACTGAGTTATAGTTTTTATAGATTTAACATTTTCAAAGAAGGAAAATGAACTATGAAGCCTTTATCCATACTTGATATAACAGATGTCACCTGTATATGTTCTGATTTCACAATGACGTAACAGCATCCATGATATTTGTATATTTGTATCCGGTTGGTATTTATGATGAGCTGCAATGCCACGCCACTGTCACCCGCTGATATCTTCCAAATATCTGATGCAAAACATAAGCCATCAAAAAATGCCGTGGAATGATGATCGAATAACCTCTGTTGTTTATATAGGTTCACTAATATGAGAATAATGCATATACACAATTATCCATGTAATAATACTCAGCACGCACAGCAATTTACCTGCCCACCCATAAAGATTTGATTTTTATTCCCTAAATGAGAGTTTATTGTAGTATATATAATAACTGTGCCTGTGAGTTCCTGTTTGAGCAGATGACGATCGCCCTCCTCAGGCAAACGTAGCACCACAAACCAGAATGAGCCAAAGGCTCAGGAAAACACCCATGCAATCAGAAATGGTCACTGTTACTGGTCTGAATGCACTGCACTGCTGCAAATATTTATCAATGCTGGCTCTTGACTCCACTTCATTCTGACTGACCCAACTTTCTAGTTTAAATCATCACCACTGAATGGTCTGATAAAACCATGAGTGATGTATCACACTAAATTCCACTTCAATATTATCAAGATGACAACATCACCTACAGACACATACCCAATTATTTAACACCACCCAAGATATGGATATCTGTAAAGTACTATTATCAACCCAATGTTATGCATCCACATCATTTAGAACTTCTTTCCTGGAGACTAATAGTCGCACAATGTATCTGATCAACAGATTTTCGCAATCGTAACATCAAAAAGAGTTTGTGAGTAGGTGGGAGTTGATGAATGCCAGTTGTTATTAATGCAAAGCTGGCTGCACTATCATCCTAGATGAAACTAAGCTCTAGTCCATCTATCAACCATGTCACACCCAGTGATGTCTAAGCCTTGATTTAATGAGTCTTTTTCTTTTGGGTCTATTACCCTGATGCCTTCAAGATCCATCTCACATTGGAGCCCGCGATGTCTCTGACAACTCACACACCCACACACAGTCTGAACCACGATTTTTTTCATCATTTTAGTATGCTACATTTCTCCCCATAACTGAAGATCCAAACTTTATCTTCCTGAGAAGGTTCATATCCATCTCAAATGGCTGAATGATATGTCAGCCTTTCTTTATAGAAAGTTTTTCACCCATCCACAGCCCCCAACCAGACTCCAGACTTCTTAGCTTCTGTAATTGAAGATCTGTGCTGGTCTCTCAATATCGATATTTGTTCTTTCACCAGACAAACTTCACCAACAATTTTAATCATAGCTTTGACTGATCACCATAACACATTCAAATTGAGTTTATCCAAGATAACTAATTGAAGATATTCAGCAGCTTAGAGGTTTATCCATATACTTAATAGTATTGAACATGAGGTTCCTTTTAAACTACTGGTAAAGATACATATATATCTTCTGTGTTAAGTCAATCCTCCAACAACTGTCACCCCATATGAGATCACAATATGCAGTGTCACTGGCTGGTTATCCAAGATCTCAGTCATAAGATGTTCAACTTTTTCATCTATTTCAGAGTTTCAAAGAAGAGGATGATTCCTATATCCTGGGATCATCTTCAAACCAGTTATGCTCCTTCTGCTACACTTTAACTATTAATTTTTTTTGGTTATTTATCTATTAAGGTATTGTCTTTTATATACACATGTCAAATGATTCAATTTAACTGTGGGAGGTCCTGTTAAAGTCATCTGCTAACCACATTGGAACTGATACTATGTTCAAGTAAAGTCAATTTTAAACGTGAAAACAATAACCACAGATGTTAGAGTGCAGATTTTTTTCCTGATCTGTTTAAGCTTCTTTTTCAGGCACAGAAAGTTTCACAATATTCACATCTAGGACTGGCAAACATTACTTAAAAATATCTGAAATGGGCCTAGATAGAGAATATCCTTCTGTAACTGCAAAAGTTGTAAAGCCTGCTCTGATTAGAGGTCGTATGTGAATAAATGTTGATCAACGAGAATCCTTCATGTCTTCCACCTGAAACAGAACCATACCAGTTATTGGTATGAACATCACCAGAATCGTCAATGATATCCATTTATGTAAATACTGAAAAAGTGGGCCTGAAGAACAGTCATAGCAAAACAGCTAATGCTTGATCAACCACAATATGATCTTCACTTCAGATGAGAAGAACATCACATATTCCGCACCAGTACATGAGATATATCAAAACGATCCTTTTGAACGACAAATTGATCACATGTCCTTCATCATCTCACAATTATTCATTATCTCCTCTCGCCCAGCACATTAAAGTCAGCGAGTAATCATTTATAACCACTTGAGTGAGTAGTAGTAGGTTTCCAAATTATATAGCGAAAAAACAGAGAAATTGAGAATGAAAAAAACTGAATGATACTTTTGAGACTATCCGATTCACACCACAACAGCGGCAGTTACTTCAAAACCAGCACCATGTTCATTTCATGTTTGGCATTGTCTACTGCCCGTCATGGGCCAAATAGTATTATGTCTGTTTGATGCTCTGAGTTTATTGTTTTTGTATCACTAAGAACTATTTTCACAGATACTATAAAGTTCTATAATTTCTCTGTCAATTTTCTTTGAACTGAACTATAAGATAATCAACATCAAAAGAACGAATTGTAATTCTTTCATATCCTGTTCATCCTGTCACTTACAAAACTATGAGAGAGTTATATGAAAACATGAGATACACCTCTTTGTAAAATTTATATTATTTGGTGAAAACCACTCACTTTTGCTCAAGTATGAGGTAGAAGCACCTAAATCTTCCAAGACTTTTTATTGAGGTATAATAATTGCCTGAACAGAACTGATGGAAAATGCATTTAAGAATACACCTGATACACCCAAAAGATGCTGAAGAAGCTGGAAGTAAGTTTAAGTACACAGTGATATTATATAAATTTGTCTATTAGCTGATATGAAGCTGATAATAATTAGTTCGCCTTACTGTTCATCATGTTAATCATCACCAAACTGACTGAAATGAACTATGATCCCAATAGAGTAGAATTGAAATTGAAAACAATGCAAAACAAACAGTCATAACTGGTAATCAGTAATTAATAACGAACTATGATTTTCCACTATTTATCAAATAGATCCAAGACAGAATATTATAAAGACTATCTGTATAGATCAACGATGTTTACAACATTTACATAATAATTATAAAGATCTTACAACTATTTATCAAAGATTATTATTTCTTTTAATTTATATTACTGTGAACCTTCCACGGTCTGCCTGTAGACGTCACTGAGGCAGAACAGTTATCGCAGACTTCATACCGATCGCACTATTATTCTTTCATCATATACATATGAGAGAGAGCGGAGAAAAGAGAGTATATATATATATATACAGCAAAGCATGAGTGAGATATATATGTATATATATATTATATATATAATATATATATATATATATATATATATTATTACGTATATATATATGCATATATATATATATATATATATACATATACATATATATATATAGATATATTATATAGTATATATATATATATAATGCAAAGAGATATATATATATATATAAAACATTATATATGATATATATAAGATATATATTATATATATATATATATATATATATATATATATGTATATATATATATAAATATATATATATATATATATATATATATATATATATATATATATATATATATATATATATATATATATATATATATATATATATATATATATATATAAATACATATATATATATATATATATATATATATATATATATATATATATATATATATAGATATATAGTATATATATATATATATATATATATATATATATATATATATATATATATATATATATATATATATATATATATATTATCAATTATCTCCCTCAAACTTTTCCTGCTCTCGCTCTCTCTCTTCCGCTCTGATTCTTGCGTTCGCTAAGGTCTGGT